>VUQI01028652.1:0-11624 GCA_015106735.1 Paratilapia polleni | reverse complement strand
TTTATACCTGCAGGCCAGTGGCCACTCGTTCAATGATGAGGATGTACACATCCTGGACAGGGAGGAACGCTGGTTTGAGCGCGGAGTCAAGGAGGCCATTTACGTGAAAAGGGAACCGAGGAGGGGGCCTTAGAGAACATCTTTCACCATCTTACAATGCTGTGATTGCAGCCATTCCCCAACTCTCTGTGAATGGTACTCATGGCCATTGATCAGTGGTCATGATAATTTGGATAATCATGAAACTGACCTCACGGCCCATTGTTCGTCAGTGGTGCTAGTTTCTGTCATTATGCAAATGTACTGTTTATAAGGTTGGTGAACCTGCAGTCAGCTGAGACTGAGGAAGTCACTCAGAGGAGTGATGAAACGTTTCTCCCACAGAAAACGCTACGTCCAGATGAACAGAATCAACCTTCTGGGATTTCCTTACCTGGATGATTGAGCATGCATCAAGAGTCCAACTTTACAGCAGAAATAAACATGTTGATGTGCGTGATACAAAAACTGCTTTCCCCCTTCATAACAACTGCTTATAACTCACCTGTTTAAATTGTATTAAGGCTTAAAGTTTGCATTATCAGGGGCGTGGCCTCTTTGACTGACAGGTGGGTGACTGAACAACGCTATCACACATCACAGATTTTTCTCTTATTTTTCTGCTGGTTTGAATTACTCAGAATTTAAATGGAGATATTTGGAATTAGTTTCCTCACACAGCACACTGGATGATTCTTAGCAGTTAGAAATGCACAGCAGAGATGTGTAAAGCAAACCCTGTTGACCTTTGAAATGTTGAAATGTCCCAGCGTGGAGTTTAAAACACAAACTGAGTCAACTTGAAGGCATGGGGTGAGAGCAGCTACACGAGCCGGCTGTTAGGCAGGGTTTGATGAAAAAAGAGGGAGGCGGGTGGAGTGACAGTGATCCCAGCATGAACTCACACAGCTGACCTCTGAGCGTGTGTGGATAGTTTGTCGTTTTAAACAGCTTCTTAATTGAGCTGCCACTTTAAATTAAAGATCAGCTCGGGAAATAATACAGACGTGAGTTACAGCCTGGTGTGTTTCTGTATGTAAATCATCTAAATTCTGCTTTTAAGCTATAAATCAGGGATAATGAATGTCTAAATATACACTCAGTAAATGTATGAGACAGAAAAGAGACACAGGCTGCAGCTATGTTGAAGATTAACATTAAAAGTCATCAGCTGGGTCCAATAAAAGCCCCACAGCTCATATAAATACAAGTTAAAGTTATTATTCGTGTTATTTTTAGTGCTAAACACTAAAAATAGAAGGTTGTACTCACCTCTTATCTCAGGTGATCTGCAGGCAGACACCGCCCACCTGTTCCGGCTGCGTCCCGCACTCTGCTCCGCCCAGCAGGGCCGCTCCGTGCACGGAACCCAGCGCACACTGTGAAAATAAATAAAACCCACCAGGTGAGCGCTTTGGACCCGGATCTTATTTCAGACCAGAGAACCGACCCCCGCTCAAGCTGTCGGTGTGAACCGGCCGCAGGAGCTGCGAGCTGGGCGGGCGGTGCAACTTGTTGCCGGCTCTGGTGGTGCTGGTGATGTAGAAGGTGAAGATGGAGTGATTAAACAGCGGGAAACAGAAGGGTCTGAAAGGTGAATACCTGCCGCCGCTGTTTGTCCCCGCAGCTCCGACACACACCGAGCGGAGCGACCTGCTGTGATCCGGGGATCCTGCTCCGCTCCCCGGGCACAGAGCAGCAGGGAGGCCGGGGGCAGGAGGAGGGCAGGAGGGGGTGTTAACAGCGGATTTTCATTAGCAGGGTTTTTATTTAAAGAGGCAGGAGTCAGACAGAGAGAGGACACCTGAAAAACTCACACAGCTCCAGGTAAAAATAAATAAATAAAATTGCTCTGCCAGGAAGAATTTAAATAGCCACAAGCTCTAAAATAAATTTTAAAAGCCTTTATTAAATTATTATTATTACTTTTGAATTAAATTAAAACACTGTATTAAAACAGGAAGGCATATTAGGACCACTGAAGGTTAAAAAATGTAAGGGGCTGTATGGTGATGGGGGTAAAATTATAAGAGAAAAAAAAATTTTGAGATCAAATTTGTAAATTTGGAAAAAAAAATAGCAAAATAAAATGATTAAATTTAAATGGCTCACTAGCACAACATACAGCTGAGCTGTTAGCTCTGGTGTTATTGTGTTATAATACTGTAGGCCTGTGTGTGTGATTTTAAAAAGTCATATCTGTCTCTGTGGTGATGAAGGCACAAATGAGGGCGTTACACAGTCTTACAGTGAGTAATATATATTTATTTAGAAAAATAAATAAGAGAAACACTGAAGTAAAAGATCTACAATAAATCTTCCATTTTCCAACACCACTCTTTCAGAACATAAAGCTTAAGACACAACCAGTATATCAAATAGATGCATTTATATTCAGCATATGCACTGTTGTGGGGATTTACTGAGTTATACTGTGGATGTGTTACTGTGTACAGAGGATGTTTGGGTACCTCCACCTCTCAGGAACAGACGTTTAAAGCCCTGGATGTGAACACAGAAACACCAAGAACTGCATCAAAGACTCCAAAGCAGCTTGAAAATAGTGTTGGTGACTAATTCTGTAGCAGCTAAAACTTACGTTAGTGAAGTGAAACAGCTAACCCACAACCTCTGAGGATAAATAAGATATCAAACCATTTCCTTTCAGCTAATCCTCAATCCCCCGCCGCTGCTATCTGTTAGCACAGGGCAAAGTACAATTAGCATTTCAGCTGAATTTAAAATGATATTTAACAGCGTGTTAAATATAACCCATGGCTCAGGTTATACTTAACACACTGCTTTAGCACTTTAGCTAATAGTTAATTGTGTCCAGTTTAGCTAAAGCTATAGTTTAATTAGTTATCTGTTTGTTAAGCATTTATTCACTAAACCAACAAAACTTTTTCATCTTCATTACATTCAAAGAACAAGGCATTTTATCATTAGATGAAAACTAGCTAGCTAATTACAAACCTTCATTTTTTTTATTCTGCTCTAACTCATAAATCCTCTTTTTCATGGATGCCTGGGAGAACATCCACACCAATAATTTGTTGAAATAATTTGTTGGTGCCTCAGAATTTGTTTGCTTTTGGGAAATGAAGGAATATTTGGATCCAAAAATGCTACGAGAGCAGACTTAACAAGTAAAGAGTTTAGCTAAAATTAGCTTACATTTGGGTTCAGTGCAATTTTGCTTCTTAAATATTCTGATTTAGGTTCACTGCTGATTGAGTTCCACTTGTATAAAAGTTAAAGTTAACAGCTAGCTTAAAGGGCACTAAAACGTTAACTAGGGGCAAAATGATCTTTATTCAGGTTGATGTTTGAATTTATTAACTTTTGAGATGCTAACAGTTAGCACCTAAAGTATATTAACAGCATAAGAGGAGCTAGTCAGTGTAGTAGCCGTAAGCTGCTGTGCGTACAGAGATGGCTCGGTTCAGCTAAGCTGTGTAAAGTTTTTATGTGTCTCGTTTCATGTAACAGTTTAACCACTGGGTTTGATGACTTTTTAAACATTTTTCTCCCACCGGAAAACATGTGATGTAGTTCTTTTCTCTTGGGGAAACAAATAAGAAACTCAAACCAACATGTCAGATCAGCTTATTGAGAGCTGCGTTACAATCAGTACACTTTTCCCTTTAAACCCCCCAAATTTCACAGTCACATTCCACAACACTGCGCTTCAGCAAAATACAACTTCAAGTAAGAAAAGGAAAGAAAGCAGCAAAAAACCAGAAAGAAAACAAAGTGAACAACACCTGTAACTTTAAAACACAAAACACTGAAAATATCTTTAAACAAAAGTGCTTTTGCAGGCCTCGGGGCTTTCAGGACTCACAGAGATAACACAGAAAGAAGCAGTTTGTAAAGTGCTATTGAATCTCACAGGAAATAAACTATGTACAGGGCAAGGACAACGATGTGTTCAGCACACGAGCTTAGCACAAAGACTGGAGGCAAACTCCAAGGACTTCCCAACATGTTATTCTCTGAGTCCTGGAAAATCTAATATTCAGGTTTTTAAAGGAAAGTTTCAACTAAAACTAGAACTTAGAGATAAAACACAAGGTGCAGTCACTTGATAACCAGTGGTTCATTAATGTTGGAAAGTTTCCTGTTTCAGCTTTTCCTGGTTTAGATATGGTTGTTGAAGATAAACTACTACTGAGGGGTACACTGCAAAGGACATTCAACACAGCCAGGCTTTGTTTGTGTTAGCTGTCTTAACAAAACCTAAAACCCCAGTAAGAGATAACGATTATCATGATGGTGGTGATACACATTTTGTGCCACAGAAAAGTCTGACTTTAAGTTCAACATAGCTCACTAAGCCATTAATCTTGCTTCGTAGTACACCCCTCTGGTTGGAACGTACAAAACTTTGGTTGCACAACAGAAGGATGACTTTTACCCCTGTGAAGGTTTTTGTTCTCCTACAGGTTTCATTTAAGAAGATTAACTGGGCAGTTTTAATATCAAAACTCATAATTATATATGCCAAAACTGCCCAAAACTTTCAAACTGGAAGGCTTGTTCCAGTTTGGTTTACTAAGAGAAATTTGACTTTTAAATAGCGTATTAATGTCTACTATCAGAACCCGAAAATTGTTCCACCTATAGCATCACTGTGAGGTCTGAACTGGAAAACACCACCAACGAAATCCAAAGCAAAAGATAAGAAGAACACGAACAGGAAGCCACAGAGTTTACAGAAGAATCACAGAATACAGTCCAAGAAATTTTCCATCTCAACACATAAAATCCTCTCATATTTCCTTTTAGTTCTGAAACACAAGAAAACTTTTTCTAAAGGGCTGAGGGACCTTCATCTGTCACAGAGGAACTCACCTAAAAAGTAATCTACAACAACGAGAGCCATTTTTTCATCAGTCTGAATGAGAAACAGAAAATCCGAAGCAGTAACTGAAAGTTTCAAACAGTCCACCTTCAGATTCTTGTTTGGCTTCAGCATTATGAAAGATTAGACGTGTTTCCAGTTCTCGGGGCCTATATCTACCTTTTTAAACAGCTTAACACAAAATGCACATTTTTGAATTAGCTGATTCTGCAGTATTTAAACTAAAAGCTGCTTCAAGAAAAGCAGATAAAAGCAGAAATCAACCATCAACACTGTGCACAGCTCTGCAAAGCTGGCAGGCTTACTGGCTGTTTCTACTCTTTCTGTCGGCATAATCTAAAAGCCGAAGGCTCCGACTCGGTGGTGTCTCAGTTTCTGTTTCCTTTGGGAAATAAAGAAGCATTTGAGAGCTGAAATGGTTGTTACAGCAGACTTAATAAGTGAATAGTTTAGATAAAGGTAAAGGCTTTTCAAACATTTTTGCTAATTATCTTTATTCAGATTAGGTAATGCTTCAATGTAGCCAGTAAAACACTTCCTAACAGTTCTGGTTAACAGTTAGCACCTAACGGATTCACACCAGCTAACATCTACCTTAAAGTCAGTCCAGTCAATCAGTTGTTGTGTTTTGCTTGCTAACTGTTAAAAGCTTAAACTGTTTGGTGCAGGTTTGTTGGTAACTTCATATAAATAAATGTCACGTTTTTGGTTAATAAGCTAAAAAAAAAAAACAAAAAACAAAAAAACAAAGGTACCTGACAGGCATCCAAATGTGTTTTAATCAGGATATCCAAGCTGTGCTTTTCCTGTTTTTACAAAGCCAACATTTTGCTGAACATGGAAAATTTGTACTTTTTTAATGTATTGATGTTTTGACTCTCAATGCTCACACAGTAACAGGAAGTAGCCTTTTTAAGTAAGCTGAGGGGCTGTATTTGAATTACAAAAGGTGTCGAGTTATTCTTTAAGTAAGCTAATGTTTTTTTTATTTGTAAAAAAGTTCCAGGTTTGGTTTGGAAAGACTTCATCTCCATCTGAATCTGTATAAAAACTGAAATCAAACACGTGCAGAGAGTTGGAGAAAACATCTCCAAGCTTAGAAGGTATGAGAGGGCCATAGATTTATAATCTAACGTCCTCGGACGGCTTTCTTTGAGCTGCACAGTTCCAAATATCTGCCTGGATCTGAGCTGGTCACATGGCTGCAGGTGATCAGGTGTTTAAGGAGAAGAGGAGGGTGGAGCTCTATCCTGACCCCGCCCCGTGCCGCTGCTGTTGGCTGTCTTGGATCGGGCTGTGCGAGAACCATTTCGTCCAACGGGAAGGAAGGGGCTGGACTCGGAGGTGATAACAATACTTGGGATTCGACCAAGCGCGCCTCTCGTCATCTGACTTTCTGCCAAATCGCCGCTCTGTCAGAGAGACAAATACAGTTATTAAATCACTGCTTTCATTTCATTGGCCAGTTTTCTGTCTTTACAGCACAGCACGCAAAAATGTGACTGAGGAACGAGTGAGGAAAGCATCAGATAAATGCTACTGAGTTGATGCTCTAAACTGTACAAGAGATTAAATGTTTCAGTAGCTTTGAGTGGAAGGAGTGCAGATATTTCATAATAAAGTATTGGACAAATTTTAAGTTTGAGCCCGTGATGCTAAATGACCAATCGGAGGGTCAGCATGAATTTTGTACTAAATTTCTTGGCAATTAATCAGCAGCTGTTAAAACCACACTCAAATCCACAGGAGAAATCAGAGGATCCCCTGATTCATGAGAGTTTATCCTCCCTCATAACACCTGTTTATAACTCACCTGTTTAAACTGTATTAAGGCTTAAAGTTTGCATTATTAGGGGCGTGGCCTCTTTGACTGACAGGTGGATGGCGACACAGGCGGCTGTAGCTGCTAGCTGTCTGCTAGGCTTCACCTCAGCTAACTGGAGTCCCCGAACTGATAACTTAGCACTCCACCCTCTCGTCCAAATATGGTCACTTCTGGTGAGTCTTTTATCTCACAGGTGTGAAACTGTACTCACATTTGAAATGCTGCCACGTTCACTGGCTCCTGCCACGGAGATATCGGTGTCATAGGACGTCTGCAAGAAAAACACATGGACTCACTCTGTGCCTCTTCCTGCCACAGAACACCAAGAGTTTAATATTCCTAAATTAGATTTTAATGAAATTTAGGAATCAGGTTGTTAACCAGAGGGCCATTCATTGAACTTCATTCAAACAAATAAAGACAAAAACATGACAGATAATTAAGACACGAGGAAAAGAGGGTGAAATGAAAATCACCTTTAACAGATTACAGAGCCAGAGAAAACTGCAGCACATTAACACGAAAAAAGATGCTGCTGCTTAACTTGACCCATGAAATAACCCTGAGCCCTCCTCAGATGACCCTCCTCATCCACAGCTCACAAAGTCCCGCCGGTAATCTAAACCAAGAGCAAAAACTGCTCTGGGAAAAATCTGTCGGTGTCTCTCTGTGATTATATCCCGTTTAATCCTTAATTCTTAAAACCTACATGTGCAAATTTTTATCTCTGAGAAAAGTTAAAAGTTTTAATTCTACTCAAGAGCCGAGCAACAGTGAGCCGTCTTAATTGGCTGTCATTATAAAATGAGATATATTTTATTAATCCCAAGTCTTGGGAAATTCTTGTTACAGAGTCCAAAATATTAAACACAAAACAGCTTCAACAAAGTAGCAGGTCAATTAAAAAAAACAAAAAAACTAAACACAACAGCTCAATAAGGTAAAAACTACACAAAAAGGCGCTCAGTTAAACAGTAAAAAATAAAGGAGGTCCATAAGTAAAGATACAGATAAAATACAATGAAGGTAAAAAATGTAATAAAAGATTCTGTGTAAAAAGCTGAATAAATAAAGAGTCTCTACAAAGTCAAATATCGCAAAAAATTCAACAAAGCAAAAAATAAAACTTTAATAAAAATAAAAGGTAATAAAACTTTTCTAAGCTTTTCTTTTTTTTGTCTCACTGTGTT
Source organism: Paratilapia polleni (assembly GCA_015106735.1). Classification (NCBI taxonomy): domain Eukaryota; kingdom Metazoa; phylum Chordata; class Actinopteri; order Cichliformes; family Cichlidae; genus Paratilapia; species Paratilapia polleni. The sequence goes on along the minus strand of VUQI01028652.1, from coordinate 3,703 downwards.
TGTGTGTGTGAGAAAACTCCCACCCAGTTCCACAGGGGGCGCCGTCGAGCTCGTCCAGAATGAATGGAGCTCTAATGAAAACTTTTGGTTTTCATTTCTGGACTTCTCTTATGTTCTGTAAATAAACGATGTGACGACGGTGTGAGCTGGTTGGTTGTAACCTCACGCTGCGACACTTCGATAATTTATCCATCATTTTCAGCTCTTCCACTGCTCTCCATTGTCTGACAGGAGTTTACCTTTTCGAAGATGCCCGAGTCGTGGCTCTTCAGCTTTGACTTGAAGCTGGAAGAGGGTTTGAAGTCGGGCAGCTCGGCGGTGTCTCTGCTGATGTCACAGGAGACCTGGCGGCTGGCCGGTCTGGATCCCAGACTGGACAGATCAGCCTCGGTGTCCGTCAAACCCTGCCGAGGTAAAACGCACACACCTGAACATCTACCGTTTTTAAATTCCGTTAGCAAACCGTTTTGAGCTTACCGATTCGCTGTCGGAGGCGGAGGAGAGGCGGGGCTTGCCGGTGCTCTGGTGCCTGAGCTGGCTGCTGATGTCAGAGGTCTGGCTGGTCACAGTGGAACGGCGAGTGGACATGAAGCTGCTGCTGACCGAGCGGAGGTCACGAGGACGAACGCAGAGCAGGACGCCCAGGCATGGGATGTACTTTGCTAACGCTATCCTGCAAAGAGAGATCGAGGGTTTGACTCAGCGTGGAATCAATACTGATCAATACTTCACTGGTTCACTCAACTAATACACTGTTCATTCATGTGAGTGATATTTATTCCTGGTCTCCCTTTCAGTTAGCTTCCTGTTTTATTTTGAAGGTTAGTGATTTTCTGTGTTTTCACTTCCCTCCTTTGTTCTTTTTCCTGCTCTTGTAATTTTCTTGATTATCACGGTCAGCTCTTTTGCTTTCTCGCTTCAGCGATTCAAGCTGCTTTCTTTAAATCCCGCAGCTTGAAAATCTTCTAACAATCGGTGTCAGGTGTCTGGCATTAACTCGCCACGTGTGAGTGAATGTTTAACAGCCCAGTTCACATCCAGGTTAACTGAGCAGCAGTTATTTCATCTGAGACTGTTAAAGCTCTTACAGCGGCGGTGCTTTCAAAGACAGGATCAATTCAACAGTTCACTGAGATGTAGTCGCGTTAAAAAGAGGCGAGCCTGTTCACCTGAAGGCCTGCTAACAGCAAAGCGTCTTTCAGGAGTTTATAACACAGCCGAGAATCAAGTACCAATAAAATACAATAAAATGTACATACACCAAGAGTCTAGGAAGCAGGCAAACAAAAAACGAGCTGAAGCTCGTTTGGAGGCAGTCAGTGGTTTACCTGTGCAGGGTTTTACCTGTACTTTGGGTGTGTGATGGCGTAGATGATGGGGTTGTGGATGGCTGAGGCCTTTGCGATGACGGCAGGGACAGAGTTCATGTAAGGAGTCAACATGTCTGCATACCTGCGAACCAGAACCAGAACAAAAACTGGATCAGTTCACACCCTGTTTTCATTCTGGGACTCTACTAAGCAGCTTTGCATGATTCACACATCAGAATAATCCTTATTTATCTCTTAGTGGCTCTTTATTCAGACCCTCAGCTCATCCTCAGTCTGGAACAAGTCACTTTAGCTCCTGTCTCTTTAAGGCCACTTAAACTTTATTCTGATTGACCAACCTCTGGAAGCCTGCTGAGGGGCAGCATTGGCACTCCCCCAAACACCCAGAACACAGGGTTGTACATCATTTTCATTTAAGTTTCTAAGTAACTTTCCCAAATCTTTTTGCCATTTCAATTATAGTAAAGTCATTGTTTTTGTATTTTTTTTAAATTCTGAGACAAAACAAGACATTGCTTCACAGAATGGGAGCATTTTAAACATTTTATTATTCAGTTATTTAAAAAAATGTCAGCTGTAATTTAGGGCTTCAGCCTTTTCTTGTCTGCATGTTTGAGAATTTTACAACAAACAAGCTGAGTGTCAGTCTGTCTTTCTGCTGGGTGGTTAACCAGCCTCGGCTTGAGTAAGAAAACACATTTTAACAAAGATCATTTTATACTGAAAGCTGCAGTGGTTAAAAAATGTAAATGTGCTGAAATAAATCAGCCAATTTGCCCTAAAAAAAAAATAAAATACAGGTGAGTGTTTGAGCAGCATCTAGTGGACGTTAGAGGAACTGCAGCAATACACCAGCTCTGATTTCTGTGTTTAGTTTTAGTGGCTGTTGATTTCAAATGTGATTTTTGTTTTTGTTATTTTTTTTAAATAGGAATGGAAGTTTCAGCGTTTTACCCGGCGAAGGCGGTGAGGGCGACGGTGGAGTACGGCGACCAGGAGATGACGTAGAGCAGGATGACGATGAGAGCGATCTTCGCCATCTTCCACTCGTTCTGCAGCCGGTGGAAACTCTTCACCGAGTCACGAGTGCTGCAGTGACTGTGAACGCTGCCGTTAATCTTCCCCACGGCCCTGAAAACGCACACAGAGGCTTTAGCTTGCAATGGGAGACCTTCTGAATCAGGCAGAGCTTAATGAAAGAAGTGACAGAGGTAAACTGACTGGTTGGTGGTGCGGATGGCGCGGAAGATGAAGACGTAGCAGTAGATGATGATGAAGAGAGGCAAGAAGAAGACGAAGATGAAGAGCAGCATGGTGTAGGCTCTCACAGACGGAGTGAAGGTCATGTAGTCCCACGTACAGGAGGTCAACAGGCCCTCAGGGACGTAGGCGCCTGAAACATTAACACAAAGAGTTTTTTTCTCTTATAATCCTCTTATAACCTTTTATAATCCACTCAGTGGGACCACGTTATGAATACTATTATTATGCTCTGTGGGGTTTGCCTTTTTTGTCAATAGTCAGGTGTTTCTGAAGACAGGTGAGTCTGATGGCAGGTAAAGAGGTGATAAGATTCTGAACGTGACTTAAACTTTTACTCCTTTGTTCCTCTTTCCACCCTCGTTACTGTCTCGTATTGCCTTATTATCCCTCTGTTTTCTCCTTCAGTCTGTGTCAGGTTGTCTGCTCTTCCTGTATCGTCTTTCTTTGTTCTTATTATTTCAGTCTTACCTGTAGTTTACTGTTTCCTGCCATAACTGTGCAGCATTTTTATTTTTCCGTAACATTTAAAGTGCCTTTGCGCTAAAGGTTTTTTTTTTTGTCTGTATTGTGGTCTACATTATGAGCACTGTTACTGCAGGAGAACACAAACTTTCATGTTCTACAAGGTGAAATTCACATTTTTGTCATGAGTCATGTGTCTTTGTAGACAGGGCTGTCTGATGGCGTATAAAATGGTGAAAATTCAGTTTTATTTATATAGCACCAAATCAGAACAACAGTCGCCTCAAGGCGCTTTATATTTTAGGGTAAAGACCCTACAATATTAGACAGAAAACCCCAACAATCAGACGACCCCCTATGAGCAAGCACTTGGCGACAGTGGGAAGGATAAACTCCCTTTTAACAGGAAGAAACCTCCGGCAGAACCAGGCTCAGGGAGGGGCAGCCATCTGCCGTGACCGGTTGGGGGTGAGGGGAAACAGAAGAGAGCAGAGGGAGACAGGACAAAAGACACACTATGGGAAAGAGACAGGGTTTAATAATAGCTAATGATTAAATGCAAATGGTGTATAAACACATGGAGAGTGAAAGGAAGTGAGGAAGAGGAAGTGCTCAGTGCATCATGGGAAGCCCCCAGCAGCCTAAGC
>VUQI01028650.1:0-18370 GCA_015106735.1 Paratilapia polleni | reverse complement strand
TAGGATACAGTTGATGACAGAGATGAACACAGAGATACGGAAGAAAACAAGTAAAACAAGCCTACCTCTATTCCACTAATGCCTCAAAGTTTTTAGACAAACGCGGTGCAGCAGCAGCAGCGCCCGGAGGCAGAGTGAAACGCTGTTCTCTGCTTCCATCCCTGAGAGTCTGTGAGGACTCGCTGGTGCCAACAGACCGGCTCAACGCTCCCACCAATAATGGAGATTTCTCACTTAAAGGCAGCGAGCACTCTGCCTCCTACTGCCTGATGCTCTGATTAAAACTCAAGTGTGTGTGTGTGTGCGCGTGTATACTGTATGACAGCGAGTGAGAGAGAGAGAGAAAGAGAGAGATGCTTACGTTTGAAAAGTGAACCTGATTCCTCGCTAAAAATGTGTGAACAGCAGAACGATGAAACGCACAGCGATTCTACAGTGCGGCAGAAAAGACAAGAAACATGTAGAAACTTAAAGCAGGCATTACACTGAGCGGCTGGGTGTCTTAGAGCAGCACGTGTGTGTGTGTTTTAAAGGCCACACACCTCCTCCCAAACAAAAATGACATACTGTTCTGTGCAATGTTTGACAACAGACAAACACGGATACACAAACTCTTATCTAGCCCCTCATTAGCAGCATGCAGCAAAGTTAAATTAGGCTGCAGGCAGCTCGGCGTGCGTCATCCAGGGAGCTTTTAACACAATCTCAACACAATCTATCCACAGAGCCGGTGTGCATTCTGAGCTTCACAAACAAACACGCACAAATACTGCATTCCCAGTTTGCACATGCCTTCTGAAAAAGCCTAATTAGTACAACAGTGACAGAGCAACACAAATATTTTGTCACTGATGAATCCTTTAACAGGAAAACCTATAATTCTTTTAAATATCACACAGCCACATGTGTAAAGATGCAGTGAACCACCTCAATTGCGCATCTGCTCCACAAACCCACACTCTCTACCCTTTCACTTTGTGTTTCTATTTCTTGTTCTCTCACACGCCACTTGATCACCGAAAGATCGTTTCCCACACACAGAGAGCTTCATATGTTAAGTGCCCGGCAATGCTTGACAGCTGTGCCTACCTCTCTCCTCCTCCCCTCGCTGCTGCAGAAGCCTGGTCGTGTGCGTTTATTGTTAGAGCAACACAAAACCTGTAAGACTGAGCAGCTAGCAAAGTCTAAATGAAAAGGGACTGTCACTAAGGCAGGAATAAGGAGGAATATGATGATAAAAAAGGACTTAAAAATCTATACACTCACTGCCCACTTTATTAGGTACACTTATTCAACTGCTCGTTAACATAAATATCTAATCAGCCAATCACATGGCAACAACTTAGTGCATTTAGGCATGTAGACACGGTCAAGATGACCTGCTGAAGTTCAAACTGAGCATCAGAATGGGGAAGAATGGGGAAGAAAGGCGACTTCAGTGACTTTGAATACAGTTCTTGGTGCCAGACGGGCTGGTCTGAGTATTTCAGAAACTGCTGATCTACTGGGATATTCCTGCAGAACCATCTCTAGAGTTTACAGAGGATGGTCCGAAAAAGAGAAAAATATCCAGAGAGTTGACTGGGTGAAAATGCCTTGTTGACGTTAGAGATCAGAGGACAACGGGCAGACTGCTTCGAAATGATAGGAAGGTAACAGTAACTCAAATAACCGCTCGTTACAGCCAAGGCATGCAGAAGAGCGTCTATGAACGGGCACACCAAAACTGGGCAATGGAAGATTGGAAAAACACTGCCTGAGTTGCAATTTCTCCTGCAGCATTTGGATGGTAGGGTCAGAATTTGGCGTAAAAAACATGAAAGCATGGATCCAGCTTAAATCATTGATACAATGGTTCAGGCTGATGGTGTGGGGGATATTTTCTTGGCACACTTTGGGCCCCTTAGTAGCAGTTGAGGATCGTTCAAACACCACAGCCTACCTGAGTATTGATGCTGACCATGTCAATCCCTTCATGATCACAGTGTACCCATCTTCTGATGGTTGCTTCCAGCAGCATAACGCACCATGTCACAAAACTCAAATCATCTCAAACTGGTTTCTCAATCCAATAGAGCACCTTTGGGATGTGGAGAAAGGGGAGATTCACATCACGGATGTACAGCCGACAAATCTGCAGAAACTGTGTGATGTTGTCATGACAATATGGACCAAAATCTCTGAGGAATGTTTCCAGCATCTTGTGGAATCTATGCCACAAAGAATTAAGGCAGTTCTGAAGGCCAAAGGGGGTCCAACCCAGTACTAGCAAGTTGTACAAAGTTGCCTGTGGGTGTACGTTGTCTTGTCCATGTAGAATAACTGAAGTAGTGGGAACAAGTCTGCAATGTGCTGGAAGAATTTTGCCTTTTTGTGTGAAACGAATGTCAATGCCTCGAAGAATTTGTTGTTGTGCCTCCTGACTGTTTACTAATTTCTTGCTGTTTCTAGGAAATGGGCCAACTTAGAGAAAAAAAATTCAACAGATATTTTTATGCCATTTATTAGCTTAAAAAAAACATGAGATAACAAAAACAGAAAGCATTTTTGTTTCCTGTTTGTCTACTTCCAACTTCTCTATGGCTCTGCTCACTTGACTCTGCTCACAGTTTCTATTTACACTGGAAATCTAAGGTAATGCAGCTGCATTCTTTGCCTTCTTTTTATTATAAATGGAAGCTTTGTTTGTGTTTGCTAGAAAATACATGACCCATGTACCACTGTGTAAGATACTGGAGAGGAGGCCAATGAAAAAGAATCAAAGCCGAGCCAGTGAATAATTCAGGCTGTGGTATTGCTTTTTCCGCACATATCTTTTTCATACTGGACTTAATACTGCCTTGTCAGATCAGACAGTTAGCACAGAAATAGTTTCAGAGTTTATAGCAGGATAAAAGCTTTTATTACAGTAACAGTACCGTGATTAGTCATGTAGTCCATGTTCTTATACTGTGTAAAGGCGGCAAGGTAGGTAATATTGTAGTCCTATTATAATCTTATCAATCATTCAAAATATGGTTTACAAGAGAAAGAGACGCAGGAAATGAGAAAAGAAAACAAAGAACAGGATTTTGATGAAAACGGGATTTATGTAAGTGAGTGACCCACATTCATAAAAACTGAGGAAAGCAGGGTCCTCAGATCTGATCACCATACCAACAGGAACTGAACCAGCTTCACATGTAGGATCAATAACCCCAGGGCAAAGATTTTCCCCCCTCCTGCTAAAATAACGCATTTTAAGTTATTTTACGCACTGAGCTGCAAGCTGTGGGTGAAAAGATGTGTCGAGATTTCGGGCTCGGGAAATCTTTTGCAGAGAATAAATTATAACTTGTCACATGAGAAAGTGTGCTGATACAGGAGGAAAGTAAAAATCAGCCACTCAGGAGTGAATGAACTGCCAAAACTGAAAAGTGACAGACTATGGAAAAAAGTCCTCCACCGGTTATGTAAGGCTACAGCAACAATAAATGGGAGCCCATACACATAAATATGATGCTTTCCTGTTTTTTTTAAATATGCAAATTACTGAAAAAAGTCGATTTGAAGTGTGAACAATGTAAAATTCAATGGTTTTGGTGTATATTCTGCATTTCATTTGCATCTTTTATTTGCAGATTGTCCTTCCTCTTTATCTTTTCTTCAGATTGTAGGAGCATTGTGACATAAAATCCAGGTTCAATTCAATTAAAGAATTTAGTGGATGGATTTGTGGCAGGACACTGGACAGGAAAATCAGTCACACAGGCAAAACCTACTTATCCGGACAATTCAATCATTTTGATTTAGACCTACCCCCAAAATGCCTACACAGCACAGTGAAGACCATTTTAAATTTCATGTTGCTCCAGCACCAACACATACATGGGTTTAAGAAAACCGTCTCGACCTTACATCTTTCACTCTTACCCAGATTGCTGTAGGTAGCACTGCATTGGCTGGAGGCAGGAGAGTGGGAATGATGAGAGTGAATCCCGTCATCCTCAGGCTCTCCCAGGCTGGCGCTGCCCTCGCTGGCTGCAGTTGTAGTGGCAACCTGGTTGGCATGGCTCTCCTCGCCCTCCCCAAGCACCAGCCCCAGATTCACTTTGGCGGGAAGGGAGGTGGCACTGGGCAGCTCCCGATCCCTGGCATTGGCACTGACTGGTACCTGGCTGCACATGACAGAGAGAGGAATGGCTCATTTAGTTGCTTCATCGAATGGTCTGACTACATGTGACTGAACTTGCTGACAACATTTTTCCCACCGCTTCCATCACCAGACTCGACAGAGTAGCTGGTATTTTTTTCACCTTGTAAGCCTGTATGTGTGTGTGTGAGAGAGTGTGTGATCATGGAAAAATGTGGTCCTTTCAACACCCTACTATAGCAGGAATTGTATGTCTGTCTGTCTTGTGGTCTGTGGAAGATTTTGTTAACACAATAGCATCACAACCGTACAGAAGCACTCACAAAAATGTATAAGTTTGGATCAAAATGGAGGCCGAGGTTCTAAGATGGAGGTGGTCGAAGCAAGAGCCCGACTGATAGAGGATTTTTAAGGCCGATACCAATGCTAATATCTGGTGATTTCAAAATTTGATATTTCAGCCAGTATTTTTTTTCTTTCAGACACATGAAACATAAACAGATTTCCCTAACATTTGTTATGTGTAGTTATTTCTTTAAGAAAATAAATAAAAATAATCCTGTGTTATCATCACACAAGCCTAAACAAGTCGAGGGTCACTTGTTTAGGCTCTGTCTGAATCTGCTCGGATCAGCTGGTTGTTGCGTTTCCAAACATGTGATGTCAACAGGGAAGTTGCAGAGTGCTCTCTGGTGGAAAAACTATGCAACATCAACACTCATGGTTGAAGGATGTTTCTCCTGTCTCCTCTCTTACTTTGTTAAATTTTCATTTATTGGCCATTATAAATGCTGATACTGATATATCGGCAAATAGCTAATATCCGCAAATATATCAGCTGCACCCAATATATGGGTCGGGCTCTAGTCCAAACCATGAGTACAGAGTACTCATAACATAAATGTATTATTACCGCTAAATACTAAGGGCCTGAGACATCAATATGTTGATGGGTGTCATGGCTGGTGTGATCCAATCGCGAGACTGGCTCAATTTTTATTAATCTGTTTATGACAAGCATTCATTCTTCAAAGAAATGTCAGCAAAACAACTCACAAAAGAAGCAATATAGTAGAAAGCTATACCGCAAAGACAATAGTGTTGCAGGATGATGAATGAGCTGCTTATGATAAGGACTTTAATCGGTCATCATTCATTTTGCCTGTGACAGATAACTACCATCACAGGATATAAAAAAAAAACGCATACAACATTGTTTTTATCTGGTCAGTTTTTTCTATCTCTGATATCAGTATCTGCTTCACTGTAACAGCACACTTCATCTTTCTCAGCAAGTGATAAACTGGAGCCAGTGCAGCTGTCGGTGGAAAGCTTTTGAAGCCTGGTGCGTTTTATATACAACTACACATACGGCGCCTAAGGGAAGGTGTAAGAAAAAGGCAAAGCAGGTCACAGCAGAGTATGATGACATATTTTGAAGAGCCCTTCGACAGTAGGTGGCTCTGATTTGAGGTGTTTAAGGAGGTGAGATGCATTCCATCAAAATTTACCTCAGACATAAATGTCATTATTAACCTTTTTTATTATGATTTCTTTTAAACTTCTCCACTCTATGGCTATAACACTCTGATGTCTTGGAGAGTAAGCTAATGAATCTGTCCATCCATTTTATTTTTAACCGCTTATTCAGCTTATGGTTGTGGGGGGCTGGAGCCTATCCTAGCTGACACAGAGCAAGAAGCAAGGTGTACCCTGGACAGGTCTTTATTTCATCAAGCACACAGGGACAGACAGCTACACACTCGCACGTCGACACCTACAACTAATTTAGCACCAATTAACCTGTCGAGCAATCGGAACAAACCCACACAGGAACAGGGAGAACGTCCAAATTCCATGAGGTCGCACCAAGTTAAAAAAGACTAAAGACTAAAGAATTACAAAACAAAAAAAAAAAGAACTTCTTCACTCTTCTGACTGACAGTGTGCAATACTGTTACAAACTGTCACTTAAAAAATGTGAGCACGGCATGGCAACACAATGCCTTTCCTCGTAGTGGTTTGTTGCATTTCATGTCTGTTGTAACACTGCTTTTCAGGATGACTTACAGTAGGTGAATATGTAATACTCCCCATTACAACACCAGACAATGGCTTCATCGTGTACTGGCCCAACTGAGTTGTGGGTGTGAGAAATTCGGGTCATATCTTACATTTACTCATAGTGTGTAATCACACTGTGAGAGGTGAAATCACAGAGGAACTCCAATCACAGTGTGGAAGCCCTGGTTATGCTTTAAAGAGACTCGATGCATACTATTGCTTGTTACTGCCAGTTGTACAGGTAACCTGTCATGTACATGTCTTCTTAAGGAAGTAACCACACAGTTTTTATGATTAACTGGCTAATCGATTAACAGGTTGTTATCTGATTCTTCTTCTTTTGCTTTTAAATTACAGTGTCAAATATTTACAGCTCCCTGACATACCGTATTCTTATAAATTACTTTATAACAGAGGAAAAGGAACAATGGGAATTTGCTTTTTTAGCACAAGCATTTAGTCAACTTTTTATGTACAACTTCAGAGAATGAGCCTACATGCAAAATGCTGCAAAGAATGTATAACGGCAACAAAAAGAAAACACTAAACCTGCAATAACAGTGACACATTTCTATGCAAAACAAAAAAAAAAAACTTGTGAAGACTGACTAAAAATCTGAATGTGGTGGTAGGCATGGTTTGTTTGCTCTAATTTAACATTATGAAGTGAATGTTGACTCATCAATGTGGTGGCGATAGAATAAATTCAGACTGGATTGCGTAATCAAAAGGAACCAAACAGGAAGATTGTGGCATTTCTCTTGCCCCTGTATATAGCGGTAACTTTCCTCAGATAGCTGAAATAATGGACGAGGTCACAACTGCAGTAACCATGGTTTTAAAAAAAACAACAAAAAAACAAACAAAAAAACAACAGCCCCATTGCTGGTGGAGACAAAGAAAGTGAAGTCAACCCTAGAGTAAACAGGACCCTTCTGGTTACTGACCTCTGATCTGCTTACAGTCTCTCAGTGTGGCCACCGAGGTGGGGTGACATCCTAAACTACTGCAGATTGTAAACCTAACTTTAATACACAAATTGTCTGCTACCTACATATAGCTGGGTTTGTGAAATGTGGTGCATTTTAAATGTTGTTATGGTGGCACATTGCTCACTATTCTGGCAGTGTCATTCTGAGTCTGAATCTTCTCCATCTATTATATTTAATGTTAAAAACATCAGAAAAACTAAAAGGTCACAGAAAGTTCAGACTTGGTTTCACAGCCGCAGGCCTCGTCATGGGTGGGACCGGTTGGCAGTAATGTTTGTATTATACTGAACTAGACGTGTCATTTCCTTTAACTGTAATTCTGATTACACACTGACATGACTAATGATTTGTGTGATCACTGGCAAAAGTCCCTAAAGTACAGCTCAAGAGACAGAGCTCATCAAGGGCTTTGAGCTGTTTAATATACTGTAGGACACTTTTTCCTGAAACTAGAACAAACTTATACAGAATGAGCTGAAATTCCAGTTATTCACAGCCTCTGTGTGCCATAAATATAGTCAAATTATAGCATGATTTAAGACCCACATATGGCAGGGATATTAAATAAGCTTAAAATTACATGAAACTACACTATGCAGTTTTACATCAGCAATTTAAATCAAGATATGATAACAGGTTTACTCTAAAACAAGACAGTAAAAACTGTGCAACAGTCCAAGGCTTTGCCAAAAAAGGTAAGTATCATAAAGAAGTACATTAAAACAAAATTTCAAAGTCTGACTTTGGCTTTTCAATGGGCTTCAACTGATCAATTCATTTTTAGGTCTAAAAAAATAAAACAAACATGACCCTAGTCATGGCAGCCCAAGGTCATCCAGTGGCTTGTTTACTGTCCTACCAACAATCCAACACCTAGAAATGTAAGAACCCAAAATCCATGAAACGTTTGATATTTTGAGCAGTAAATGACTTAAACAATTACTTGATTTCCTAAAAGAATTGCATGCTGTGTTATGCTGCATCACCTTACAGCCATCCAAATACACTGGAATTTAATCTGATTCATGGCATTTTCTGGAATTGCCATCTCCTTCGTGTTTTGGTGCATAAATATCAATAGTATGGAAAACTATTACAATCTTTGACTGTTATGAGAAAGAAAAGAGAGCCCTCAAAGAAAACACCTACCTGCTCACGTGTCTGGCTCTGCCCTGGGGCACTGTGTCTGAGGAAAACATCCGACCTGACACATTTATGATCTGTCTCATCTGTCTCTTTAGGCTATAAACTCTCTGTGTCTCTTTTAAAGAGTCGATCAATAGCTTCCATGGTACTATAGTGCATTATTCTGCACTTGCCAGCAGCAGACAGTTAAAAACAAAAAAACAAACAACACAATGTTGTCAGCCAACAAGAAAACAAAAAGTACGTAAACTGTGAATAGATGACTGTGAACAGATGGAGGAATGAAAAAAAAATGCACCCTGAAATCTGAGCAGTATATTTAAAACTGAAGCACCATATAGTACATTGTCTAGGCAAAGACATGTGCTGTTCTGCCTGTACATGTCAACTCAGTTTCCTCTTATATTCTTCCCTGTTCTTTGCTTCACACAAAGCTGTCAATGATTCTACTCGGATCCAGTCTATTATTAGCTTACAACTAGCCATAAAACTGGTCAAAAGAGCACTATATCACAAAGAACACAATCTCCACCACAAGATCCTGTACGAACAAAACATCCACTGTACATACAGTTTGAGAGGCCCTTGACACAAATACCTTTATGGCTGCTACATGTTTCAACGGTCAGGACCTAACTTGTTCAGACAATTGCAAAGCAGCCTCGGTGCATTTCACTCCTCTGCTGTGAGAGATGAATAACGTCTCCTCCAAAATGCAAATCAAATTCAATTAAAACCTCTCCTCTCTGCCATATCAACACGACTTCAGATGACCTGGGTGGTCACAGGTTACAGAGCGGTATGACAGAACAGAGTTTCAGTCCTTACCCACTGTACTGGCTCACACAGCTTCCCATCTTGAAACCTTGAATATAATGTGAAGATCACAAAATCACATTCTAGGTACAGCAAGCTGGGCTGTTGAGAAGAATGACAAAGTCGTTTTCCTGCATGTGTTCTTTCCTTGGCTTCTCTTCTGCTGCTCCCTCTTTGAACGTTGCTACCTGTCTAAGGTAATGTGTGTTTGTCAACGCTGAAGAGCACGCCCACTGTTCGCCAATAAAACTGATTCCAGTCAAAAAAAAAAAACCCTGCAGGTTTAACCCCTCATCTGCCGAACAAAATAAAAGTTGTTAAAATCAACTCCGTAACTGGTTCATAATGTGAACCATGGGTCTTATGTTTGATACAGCAACACAATATTATTATTTATCAGCAATAGTGATTAGGGCAAGCAAATGAGGCAAAAAAGTGCCGCAAAATATTACATTTTGCTTTATTTATACAGAAGACTTTAACAGTCTATTAGCCTACAGAAGCAGTGATTTGAAAAAACAAACAAACAAAAAACTGAAGGGCTCAAACTGACTAGCTGTTCCTCTCCTTTTAGAATCTGTCACTAAAACACGGTGAGGCACGTATTCACACTCCAGCATTCTTTTCATTAGCTTTTGATTATGTCACATCTTCTCGCCACTTCAGAGGAATCTCACCGTCTCAGCATCAGGGAAAATATTGTGCTTCTTTCCGTTGTTTTGGGTAATCTCAAAATCATGTGCCGATACTTGAGATAAACATCAAAGCGATACTTCAACAACAACGCAACCTACAGCTCCAAGTGAATAAGTTAGTTACTAATTGACAAGTTCCCTGTAAACAGCTGCTTATAAAAGTCAGGTGTAAAGAAAGGTTAGACCAATGGTGAGAAGCTTCTGAAGGTATTTAGTGTTAGGATTTAAATCATGCTACCTTAAATTTTGTTCCTACATATGCTTCTACAATATCTTTGCGTCTAGGTTATATGAATGTGTTTTGTGTGTGCATTTCACCATTGAAATAATTTAAATAACTGGTTCATAATCTGGGATGGCAATACAAGAAATAGGAGAAAAAAACTTTGAATCTTATTGTGAGATTAACAAAGATATGAATGTGAATGAATGAATGAATATTTGTCAGCAATATTCTTATTTTTAGATACTTGTTCCATGTTGAATATAGCTGGGGAAGCATTTACTATGAAGAAAATGGCATCAATTCTGGAGTTTAAACTTGGCATGCCTGAATTACACTTATTATTTGGGTACTCACTGTAGGTGGGCGGGGGCGGCAAACCTTTTTACTTCATTTGAGTAATCCATCATGCTCTGTGCAAACTTTGCGTGGACTAATTACTTGTAGGTTTTGGCAACACTCTCAGTGGGTGCATACAGCACACCCTAATATATCCCGCTGCTGTACAGCACTAGGCAATAATATTATCAAAAGAAACATGCATTTGATTCTTGTACCTCTTGTTATAAGGTGAGGGAAGAGACAGAAACTTCAGGAAAAAAAGAAAATATGAGGTAGGGCTGAAGCTTGAGGAGGAGAAAGTTAGAAAAGAGACAGAATGGGGCCGAGCTTTTGACAGGATGGAGGAGTGAAATATTTAGGAGTTCACAGTGCTTCGGGCCCGAAAGAGAAGAATTTTGAAAGGAACGCATGGAACAGGAGTGCAAAATTACACGAAACAGAGAAAGGGATGGTGGAAAGCCAAGCACCTTGGAGAGAAAAAGAAAAAGAAAAAAAAACAGCAGGCATGGATATAACGAGAAGAGAAGAAACACATAAACCAAGTAAGGAGGAGGTCAAAGTCTGAGAAATCAAGTGAGAATAGAGCTAAACTGTAGCTGTGACGTATCTTCAGTAAGCCATTCTGGAAGGTTATTCCTAATAATGTGCTTAGGTGTGGGATATAGTATGTGAAACATAGGATGCTCAGTGATACTTTCCAGGAAAGTAAATTAAATACCAGAGGTCACACAGTGCTGTTGTCAGTAAGTCTTCCATACGTGACAACAGGTATAGTCATGCAAAATAAATGAGAATGTGCTTCTTTGACTCAGTATTTAAACACAGAAAAGAAAAAAGTACCTTCAGGAAGGTTTTAACTGATTATTTAGCAGGTTATTCAACTCAACTAAATAATATTTTGTAATAAAAATAAACAAACATCTTTGCTGGCGAGTCACCTTTACAAAATATTTTATGGGTCGGGGTAGATGTAATCTCTAAAATGATACACACACTTGAAAATGTAATGTGTTTTATGCAATTT
This sequence comes from Paratilapia polleni, assembly GCA_015106735.1. Classification (NCBI taxonomy): domain Eukaryota; kingdom Metazoa; phylum Chordata; class Actinopteri; order Cichliformes; family Cichlidae; genus Paratilapia; species Paratilapia polleni. The sequence goes on along the minus strand of VUQI01028650.1, from coordinate 6,936 downwards.
GAAAGAAGTTACTATTACAAACAAGATAATTGTGCCAGGCAGATCAGCCAGAGGTGCTTTCTTATGGAATCACCTACTGCAGTACTTGGGTTGGTGCTTTTCGTGACCTTTCTTAAACTGGGAAGTTTGACACGTTGATTTAAAAAAAAAAAAAATCTTGGTCAAATCATTGTAGTTGGTGAATTTCATGCTCAAAATCATTTTCTGTCAATGAACAGTAAGTTTAGAAATATTAAAAACAGCAATTAGCTCAAAATGCACAGTACATTTGACTGATCAGCAATGTACTCGATGTAAAATAATACTTTGCTTCAATTCTAAGACACAAACAATCTCACAGTTTAGAGCAGAAAATACAATGCAGCTGACACCACCTCAGTTATGTTTTTCCAGCACCATTAGTTACACTGCAGGAAAATTACCTCGAGGCATACCGAGGGCAATGGCAGGTCAAAGAAAAATCCTAAAATTATAAATACAAGAACAGAAAGATTACACTGAGAGGACTAATTAGTGTGAAAGAATGCCTGTGAATGTGGTTGAAGCTTTGATACAGCCACAGATTTGACTAGCTGCAGGAAAAACGCCATCTAAAGCAGTTTAATAAAGTATCAGCTGATCTGACTGTTGCTGAATGACTTCTAACAAACCGAGGTCCACTCGTAAAGGGAGAACCACTGTGCACGAAGTCTGGTGTTCAGGTAATAGAGGACATTAGAGAAGAGATCACACCACAGTGGGTCAGGCAAGCAGGAAAGCAGACATGGCCGATTAAGATCAAACACCTCTTGAATCTGTGATGACTGATATGTATGAAGGGGGAGAAGCAACCCTGACACTTAAAGCAGCAGCTGACAAAGGCTGAGCATCTTCATATTAAGCTGGTTCCCATGAGTGCACTGAAGGAAACCCACGTAGGTACTGGTAATACTGGCACTGCATGCCAAATTATTTATTAATTCACTGGAGGTAACAGTGGCAAAACATGCATGAACATGAGGTGACAGATTCCTAATAGTTTTATAGTCTTAAAGAAAAAGGGACATATATAAAACTGCTTGGGTAAAAGTAATGATTATCTTGCAGTGTGAAGTATCATACATATCTTTAAAAACCTGTTAAACTGATCATGGGCTGAAATTTGTTTTCTGGTGGAACTCCAAGTTTACTCTGTATGGGGCTTCAGTAGTCTTGTGTACTGTCTTGATGGCCACAATACAGGTCTTATTTCTACTTCTAATAAAAGGTAATATATTGTGTTACTTTTGGGTTTTGAGATATTCAAAAATATTAGTGTGTCATTTGCAATACAGGTTTAGTTTAGTAGCTTAATATTTAATTTTCTGACAAAGAAATCTCATTATTTTGTTTGAAATCTGAAACCATAATTTTGTTATTATTATTATTAATCAATTGTATTTTTGGGGCACCTTTTAACATACTGGTGTCAGAAGACTAAATAAAACTTTAGAAAATACCTCAAGTCCTTGCAGATGAGATCTCCTCCAGCCATGGGTGAGAATGTTGTTTTCCCCGGACTCAAAGGTCTAGGATCTTTGCTTTCATCAGCTGTCAGTAGTGTAGTTTCTCTGCACTCCTCTACCCGTAGTTCCCCTTCTCCATCGCCAGGGCTACTGCCACTGTCTGGTTTGTAGGTGAAGATAATGGTTGGTTTCTGGTTGGGATCCTCTGGTTTGGCCTCAGTGAACCAGTGCTGATGCTGGGCTGGTGGTGGTGGAAGCATGTGAATGACCGTTCCATCAAGCCCAACAAGCTTGCCCTTCTCCTTCTCTTTCTCCACCTTCTCCCTCTGCTCGTCCTCATCTTTCCGCCGACGGAAAAAGCTCTTGAAGGAGATCCAGCGTTTAGGTTTGGAGCTTTCTGTCGAAATACGTCTTCCTTCTCCACCAGGACTTGCCTCACCTTCGCTGGGTCGCACAGGAGAACTGGAAGCAGAGGTCTTGGTCCAGTTTCCAAAATGTCTCTGGAGTATGTTAGAAGCGTGGTAAGGAGAGGATGTAGATCTTGGAGGGGGGAAGGGCGCACCGGGCTCTGACCGGGGGCTTGAGAGAGGGACAGCAGCAGAAGCACTCTGAGACTTAGACAAAACTTTTGGGGGTGTGTCTTTCTTTGGCTTGGAAAGACAGCCATCAGTTGGGGAAAAGAGAGATTTAGGTCGAATGAGGGTCTCTTTAATAGCGTCAGGTGGGAGGGCGTACAGCTCCTCAGAATTGAAAGTTTTGGCTTGTGCTGATGGTGACTCTGGAGGAGACTGAGGAGGCTGGATGGAGGCTACAATCTGTGAAAGGACAGTACTGGCCTCCTCCCTATGGCTTACAACTGTCCCAGAAGATAAAGCTAAACTTGTATTATCATCTTTATTGCAAGCAGCATCTCCACCTGTCTTGTAGGTGTGTGTAACAATACTGGCAGTAGTGCTGGCTGTAGGTAGGTTTGCACTTGCAGTAATGGAAGGATTGGCAGGAGAATTTGTTAATGTAGTGGGAGAGAGGGCCCCACCTGCGGAGCTCATTACAGTGCTTGTTACAATGGAAGAGTCTGTAGTGGTTCTAGGTTGTAAATTTGGTGCTTTTGACACTATTTCAAGTGGAATCTTTGTCTCTTCAAAGGAGGCTCGCTCTGATGTGCCTCTACCAGAGAGCGTTTTCTCTGTTGAGGAGGACTGGACACTCTCAGAGGATCCAATCTCTTCATAAGTATGGCTGGCTACCCTATTACCTACCCCTTTTGCCTGTGGCAGTTCCCCACTCAGCCCCAAAAAGCTCTTATACACAGCTAGGTTATCATATGCACTTGGATTAATAACAATAGGTACCTTGACAGCATTCTTGGAGCTGCGGGCATAAGCAGGCTCATCTCGAATAATAATGGGAAAAGGAGGCATGCCTGCATTATTGAAACTGTTGAATTTGATTTCTGATAAGTTGGGGGATTTCACAGGTACGGTTCGAGAGGAAGACAACCCAGCAATGGGAGAAGTGGGAGCCGACTTGTGACTGCAGTGTTGAGTAGTCAGGGTGGGGCCAGGATTATTCCCAACCCCTAGATCCACTTTAGGTATCTTTTGGCGAGGGCTTGTGCTTGATGTCCACACTTCTTGGTAGCGTATGCTGCCTGATTTTTTTTGGGATGAACTTGACAGAGCAACCGTAGTAGGTGATGTTGCCATCACAGGGGAAGATAGGGAAATAGGGGACGTTGGGGACAGGGGCTGGGCTAAAGGGGTGCTAGTGGATGTTGTAGGGCTGGAAGGCACTGACAGGATTTTGGGTTTTGGAGAAGAGTCTGGAATCTGTTCGTCTTTATTGGTCATGGATGCTGACACATCCACTACAGTGTAAGGCTTACAGATCAGTGACTTTTCCAAATTTACTACACGGTATGGTTTAGCTTGCTCCTCTGTGGGACTAAAACTTATAGTGACTGGTTGTCCAGGAAGGGCTTGGGGCATTGGCATGCCTTCTCTGCCATCCTGATCTTCTAATCTAATGGCCAGGACAGCCTTGTGTGTTTCAGCCACCTTTAGTGGACTCAGTGCCCTTTTGACAGGTTCTTTTTTTGGAGGAGATGTGCAGGTGACAGGTGGCTTACAAAATGTGGGAGAATGTAAGCCATTTCGAAGGACACAGTTAGCGCTACTACCGCTGCTGGATGTCGTTCGAGAATCCTCTGGTATTGACGACGATGATTCTGGAGAAGTGGCAGACTCTGAATTTGACAGGAAACCACTGCCTTGCATGTCATGAGGTCCATAGGAAATGAGACCTCCATTGGAATCCACTGAAGGGTATCCATTTAAGATCTCATCATAGCTATCATCATAGTCCACTGCACAAATTCGCTGTAGTGAGCGGTTACGAAGTGGCACGGTATTCCACTTTTTCCCTGCAGCAAAGGGCACTGGAGACAATGTGGCGGCACGGAAATGAGCAAATCGTGGTTGGCCTCGCATACGGATTTCCATGGCTAATAACTCTTCATCACTTTCATCCCAGCTCTCATGCTCTTCATCATCATCCCTTTCAGTGTCTTCCTCCTCATCCTCACTTTCACTAGTAAACTCCGGGTAACAAAAGCGACCACCCTCTGTGCTGATGATCTTAGTACTATCGCTAAGGGACACCCGTTTTTGAGCAGTGCCACCACCCCCACCACTACTACTACTACTACTTCCCATGGCCAGACAACTTGAGGCTGGCAGGCCTCTTTCTAAAGATCGTCGGTATGAACTACTGATTCGACCCCAAAACAAGTCCTTTGAGCCAGAAAGTGGGATGGGGCTAGAACCAGGGCCCAAACCAGCAATCTCTTTAAGAACATCTGCCAATCCACTGTTGTTGTTATTTCCACTAGGTGTCCTTGGGCTAAACTGTCCATAGCCCTCAATCTCATCACTGCCGTCCTCTCCTTCATTGTTGTTGCTGGGCCCACCAGGCCTTTTACGGTTCAGCCCATTGCGATTCCAGACTGTGAAGGCTGATGTTTTCCCCTGTTCTATTACATTTGGTGGTTGCTGGAGGTTGCCTTCTGAATCAAGTCCTGCAGAGGAGCAGGGCAGCATCATAGTGGGCTTAACAGCAATGGTTGGTTTCTTGGCCACGGGTGGACGGAAGTGTCCTGAGCGGGCAGACCCACTGCCAGCCCGCTGGGAGTTGGTAGTAAGGTTAGGGTTGGCTCTGGCCCCAGCAGGTGGTGGATTCTGTTGCTGGGTTGTTGGAGGCCTTTGCTCAGAAGGAGGCTTCCCTCCACTACTCTGAGCTAGACAGTGCAGACTCTTAGGTTTAAAGCAGTTCTTGCACTCCCCTGGTTTCCACACGTGCTCTGTGAAGGTACTGCAGGCCGACATGGCTGCTGGTCCAATAAGTCAGCCTGTTAGGTCAGTGGACAGGAAATTCCTCCATGAAGCTCCAAACTACAGGAAGTATCTGTAGAACAACAATGATGGGCACTATTCAAACTTAAAATGTGGGGGACACTGGACCTGAAAAAGACAACAGGAGAGAAAAGGATACATTAAAGTTAGTTTAGAGTTAATTCTTTATTTAATCCAAACATTAATTTTGCTCTATGAATAATTAATCTGGAAACAATTCACAAGGTTTAAACTTTAAACTGATTACAAAGTTCTGTCTATGCAGGACAAAAATACAAAGCCAAACAAGGAAAATTAGATCCCACGATAAAATGACCCTTATAACATTGACAGCTGAACTAAGGTAAAGAGTACAATGAGGCAGAAAGGCAGATGCAAAAAAATCATCTGTGAGAGGGAGAGAATGATTCAGGAAGGCAGTATTACAATTTTTCCATTAGGTGGCAAACTTTCTCTACTAAGTCAGTCCATCCTATAGGGAACTGTTTTCTAACCCCAAAATGGTCCTATAAGGCTCAGAAAGCTAAGGGGCAGGAGCAATGAGAATGAGAATGCATTATCATGGGTTGTTTCAGTCAAGCTTAAGTAAAATAAAGTTACTGATGTTGTTACTGAATCAAAACCCAAAATCCTATGAACATTTACTTACATGAAAAATGAGATTCAGCTGAGTTCGCATGTACTGACGCCTGACAAATGGCTGACAGTTTTTTAGGCTATTTATTTACAGTACAGTCTAAAAGTAAAGGAGAACTATCCATTATTTGTATTTAACTTTAACTAATTAAAATAAAAAAAAAAAACTCTAAGAAGTGATTGTAGGTGTTCACACACACACACACACACACACACAAGATGATCAGTGCGACCAGCAGCTCTTCTAATACATAGTCCTAAGAATTTTAAGACAATGAAGCCAAACTAAAAGCTATGAAAAGATACCAAACAAGGCCAGGGAGTGAACTGTCCTTAACTGTCAGCCACTTGATGTTTCATTTTGAAAATTAGACTCAAGTCCACAAAACCAAAATGTAAGGCCTTAAGACAGAAGTATCCAAGGACACAGAAGCATTTCAAAAACATATATAGTTCATAGACTTTGGGTAGTGAGTGCAACTAATTTGGAAATAAATATTCAATAAGATACTTTAGTCTGTTCAATATTAAATGATCCACTTAAAGTGGCAGACGTATAATGGCTATAATTTCTACACTCTTCACAGTGGATGTGAATGCAAACAACCAAAAACCTGAAAATTGGCACCTAAACCTCACAGTCATTACAAACAAACTGAGAAGAATGCAGCCCACTAAAAATCAAAGTCAGCCTACTTACAAAATATCTATGGTTAAAAAGCCACACCATTCAATCTGTAAGACAACAAAGGCTGACATTTTAAAACTTTGGCACACGCATGGATTGAAGCCATCAGCACCAGTGCATACATAAAGTATGAGACCCATCCTGTTTTCTGAGCTGATCCCATCATATTTATGTACACTTTTAATTATGCAATGCCAAAGTTCCTTATGTTAAATCACTTCTAGTCATGAAGACCAGACCCCAGTTATTTGCTAAATATATTCAAAGAAAGGAAAGATGGGATTAAACATCTTTCTGGAACACTTGTTAAATTCGGTTAAGCCCCACTTCAATGCAAATCATGAATCTAATGGAGGCAGAAAGACAAAGAAAAAGCCATTAGCATTTAGATGTGCTTTATCCTGATTGACCGGTCCAGTTTCTCACAACCAATTATAGCAAGCTCTGAAATACCACATTAACATCAAATCCATGGATAATAAGCGGAGTGTAACTCAAATAACCAATTAAAATCAAGCTCGATCCGTGTTTAATATTATACAGGAATTTGTATGTTACATAACCTGGCACAGTTTATGCAGTATTTCTACAACTGCTCTGTCCTGAACAGATACTTCGAAGGATAGAAGACCAAAACAAAATAAAAATAAAACAAAACAAAACAAACAAACAAAGATTAGGTTTAAGACACACTTGACCCCAATGTAGTGAAAACCAA
>VUQI01028649.1:0-16491 GCA_015106735.1 Paratilapia polleni | reverse complement strand
AATGGGGTTCAGGTCTGGAGATTGGGCTGGCCATGACAAGGTCTTGATCTGGTGGTCCTTCATCCACACCTTGATCGACCTAGCTGTGTGGCATGGAGCATTGTCCTCCTGGAAAAACCAATCCTCAGAGTTGGGGAACACTGTCAGAGCAGAAGGCAGCAAGTTTTCTTCAGGATAACCTTGTACGTGGCTTGATTCATGCGTGCTTCGCAAAGACGAAACTGCCCGACTCCAGCCTTACTGAAGCATCCCCAGATCATCACCGATCCTCCACCAAATTTCACAGTGGGTGTGGGACATTGTGGCTTGTAGGCCTCTCCTGGTCTCCGTCTAACCATTAGACGACCAGCTGTTGGACAAAGCTGGAAATTAGACTCATCAGAGAAGATGACTTTACTCCAGTCCGCTATGGTCCAATCCTTATGGTCTTTTGCAAACTTCAGCCTGGCTCTTCTTTGCTTCTCATTGATGAAGGGCTTTGCTAAGGGCATGCTAAAAGATTTTTTTCCTCTACTTCACAATTTTTCCTTAAAAAAAATAACAAACTACCAAATAATCATAAATGGCGCACTGCAGAGTAGTCACATGTGGTTATACATTTTAATATTTACTCTTATTAGTAATTTTTATTGGCTAATTTATATTTAGTAGGCTGTCTCACCTTCATTATGAGGCTCAGATACATTTTGTGGCTCCATGCAAATTTTTTGGTCAAAATATCTCTTTTGATAGTAAAGACTGCTGACCCATGGGATACACAATATGCACAGCAGCAGCTTCTCGACTTGTAAAAAGTGCCTTTTCAGGCATGTTTCTGAATGTCCCGAGCACAACAAGGTGTCGTTTTTCAATCCAAACTATCTGGACCACACAGCCAAAGAATTAGTGACACTACAGTCAGTGTAGCTTTTGAAAAGATGTCATTACAAAATCTTAAATAATTTCCAAATAATCATGTTTTTCCTCTTGCTTGTAGTTAGCAGTATTCTTAGGGGTAAAATCCTTTCATATCTTTATGCACGCTGTCAGCAGAAGTTAAACATCTACAAAATAAAACACAGACTCGGTGCTATCAGACCCAGTGGCAAGCAGTGTCATTACTTTTAGCTGGAATCGCTATGAGCTAATTGTCTTCTAGCTATGTTGCTGTGAGCTCATTGTTTCATTATGCGCATGTGTTGATGTTGGATCCAGGTTATGTTAGTCATTACACCATCAGGAAATTCTGTTATATACTCCTGGGAAGTACTGCACCTATTTGACGTAATATTAAAATAATGTGTTTTTTAATCACTGCTCGTCTTTCATGATGCATTGGCTGAACAGGAAGCAGGAAATGCATTATGTGTGTGCTGTTTAGTCTTGAACTTGGTTAAACCTTGAAGAACCCCTCCTTAAATGACTGCAGGATTCTGCTTCATACGATGTCAATTTTTGCAGGTGTTTCAAGTTCGGAAGGTATCAGGTGCCACCTCTGGGAAGATATTTGCTATGAAAGTCTTGAAGAAGGTGAGTAAATCTGCTTGTATGGAACAGATATAATGAGTATCTCAGTTATACTCATTCATAAAAATTGGCCTAACTGACCCTTGTCAGCATACACAGTCAGTGTTGTGTTAGAGAAATACTGCCTAAGCGATGTTATCCATATGTGAGCAAACTCAAGTAGCCAACATCTACGGGTATTTTACTCCTTGAATATTCAGTGGAGTTTTGAGCAGATTAACTGTGTATGACATACTGTTACACTCGGCTATGAAGCCAGAAACTAAAGACAGACCACCCAAAATAATGGCACCAGGCTTTTTCTCATGAAACCTCAGAGCTGCTGCTTCTGTTCAGCTTGGCCTCCTCTCTGCAGTTGACAGAGCTAATGTCTGACTTTGCTTGAAAAGCCAGCTCATATTCCCCTGAAGCTTGAGGTTTTGCTTAATGACTGTGTTTATTGGCTTAATGAGACTTAGCTGTAGCTACCATCCTGGCGTCTCAGTTCCTGCTCTGCCTCTGCAGCTGATGTTTAAGTGTTTCATGCTAGCTAACGGGGTAAGATTTATTGCCCAAATAGTTTCACACCCTAACGCTGTGCTTTTCTGTCCCTTGCCAGGCCATGATTGTGCGTAACGCAAAGGACACAGCGCACACCAAAGCTGAGAGGAACATTTTAGAGGAGGTGAAACATCCTTTCATTGTGGACCTCATCTATGCCTTCCAAACAGGGGGAAAGTTGTACCTCATTCTGGAGTATCTGAGCGGTGAGGATAATGCCCAGTCATTCAATCAGTGTGGCTCCTCATTTCCAGTGTGAATACATTTGAATGATGACTTTTTGTATGTGGTGACTGCAGGCGGGGAGCTGTTCATGCAGCTGGAAAGAGAGGGAATCTTCATGGAAGACACAGCATGGTGAGTTAGTTTGTCTGCTGCTGGAAAAGTCAAAACCATCTAGTCGGGGTTAACATTAGCCTTTATGTTTCCTCTGATCTATTTGCATCTTTTTAAAAAATTTTTTTTTTTGATGATCAATAATACATTTTCCTTTGGAACGTTAACATTTTAAGCAAAACAAAATATTTTGCTTAGATTCTTAATTTTATGTTTTTTTTAAATCTTTACATTAACCTACATGTTTACATATTTTATGGCAGCACAATGCATTTAAGATCCTAAAGCTTAAATAACTACAGAATGGGTGTCTTAACAAACGCCCAGTGCGGTGACTTTATCTTTCTTGACTTTTTTGGTTGACTTGTGATTCACATCCGGTCAGAAATGGGCTTGGCAAAATATTTCCAGGAATACAACAATGAGACAAACAGTAGCTGTTTGTATTCTGATGATAGCACACAGACATAATGTAGCCTTTGGATGCCCCAAAATGTCATATGGACACTGATATGCATCAAGGAAATTGGGACACAGGGAATTTAAAGTTGGAGGAATTCACTTGCGTGCATACAGGCAGATATGTGACTCTGTGTCTCAGACACTGAGTAGGTCAACTGGAAAGGTGACAAATGCTTGCAGTACATGTTCTTTTGTTGTGTAAACGGTCTGTAGATGAAAATGGGGATTCCATGAACCAAACTGCTGAACAAATAAGGGTGTGTAGTATTCCTAGAATAACCTAAAAGACACCGACTGCAGAGGAACACGGGAGTATAAACATTATATCATTATGTGGCTAAAAAATTGCATAATTGGAGAACAGTATTGAGGGAAAATGGATAGAGGACGTTTCGGTACATTTTAATAAATATGGGACCTGCATCTGGTTTTCCTTTTCTGTTGACAGTTTCTACCTGGCTGAGATCTCAATGGCGCTGGGTCATCTGCATCAAAAAGGCATCATCTACAGGGACTTAAAACCTGAGAACATCATGCTCAATAGCAACGGTACTGAAACCTGACATGTCCCTTACAAAAGGCACATAAGAAAAAGTACGATCTAGACACGTCTTTCACTAACAAGAGCTTTTCTTGTGAAAATACATTCTCTGTCTAGGAAATCCTTTGTCTGTTTTCAATCTAAATATTAAAGTAAAACTTTGACCCGACTTCTAGGACATGTGAAGCTGACAGATTTCGGCCTATGCAAAGAGTCCATCCACGATGGAACAGTCACCCACACCTTCTGCGGCACTATCGAATACATGTATGGCAAACAGTTAGATGATTTCGGTTGTAGCTGCATATACATCACATTCATGTTTCCTACTTCACACACTGCTGCATCACCTTGTCCTCTAACTCTTCTTCCTCAGGGCTCCAGAGATTCTAATGAGGAGCGGACATAATCGTGCTGTGGACTGGTGGAGTCTGGGAGCTCTCATGTATGACATGCTGACAGGAGCAGTAAGTACAAACCAATCAGTCCCTTAGTGCAAGTAACCAGAACTATTAATCGCAGCGTTGTTGGAGGCATCGTGCTGCTCAGCTAATGTTTCTGACCTGCTGCTCTTTCTTAGCCTCCATTCACTGGTGAAAATCGAAAGAAGACAATTGATAAAATCTTGAAATGTAAACTCAGCCTTCCACCTTACCTCACACAAGAAGCCAGGGACCTCCTGAAAAAGGTGAGCTTTTAAAAGCCTTCCTTCTCCCGCATGCTTCACTGGCTATGTTGTGTCTACTTAAACATCTGGAAATAGAAGAAACAAAAAGTCTCCACGATTTGTTTTGCAGCTGCTGAAAAGAAATGCGTCATTGCGACTCGGGGCTGGACCAGGAGATGCAGCTGAGGTCCAAGTAGGTACATCTGCTGGAAGCAGAGTCACACATTTTTGCAGTTTATCATACTTATAACATGATGGATCTTAAAATGTGTTTAAAAAAAACATCCACCACACAACAGCTGTCGTTGTGTTTCCTAGGCCCACTTATTCTTCCGCCATATAAATTGGGATGACCTCCTCGCTCGCAAAGTAGAGCCTCCATTCAAACCTTTTCTGGTGAGTTTGTCTTCTATGTAGTGACGTCCTCTGTGACATTGCAATGTGATAAAGTAACCTGCGTCCTTCTTTTTTTGGCAGCAATCAGCTGATGATGTCAGCCAGTTTGACTCCAAGTTCACCAGCCAGACTCCAGTGGACAGCCCTGATGACTCCACGCTCAGTGAAAGTGCCAATCAAGTCTTCCTGGTGTGTAACTAGTCCTGTGTGCGGCCATTTGAGTTCAGTGAACTTACTGTCATGTAGAAACCAGTTTGAGATGATTTGAGTTTTGTGACATGGTGCATAATCCAGTTGGAAGCAACCATCAGAAGATGGGTACACTGGTCCTAAAGAAATGGACATGGTCAGCCACAGTACTCAGGTAGGCTGTGGTGTTTAAATGATCCTCAGGTGGTAGTAAGGGCCCCAGAGTGTGCCAAGAAAATATCTCCAAACCATTACATCACCACCATCAGCCTGAACTGTTCATACAAGGCAGGATGGATCCATGCTTTCATGTTGTTTACACCAGATTCTGAGCCTACCATCTGAATGTCGCAGCAGAAATTGAGAATCATCAGACCAGGTCTGCTGCTGCTGTTCCCATCCGCTTCAAGGTTTGACATGTTGTGCGTTCAGAGATGCTCTTCTGCGTACTTTAATTGTAACGAGTGGTTATTTGAGTTACTGTTGCCTTCCTATCAGCTTGAAACAGTCTGGGCATTCTCCTCAGACCTCTGACATCAACAAGGCATTTTCACCCCGAGAGCTGCAGCTCACTGGATATTTTCTTTTAAACCATTCTCTGTAAACGAGAGAGATGGTTCTGTGGGAAAATCCCAGCAGACCAGCCCGTCTGGCATCAACAACCATGCCACATTCATAGTCACTGAAATCACCTTTCCTCCTCATTCTGATGTGTGGTTTGACCTTCAGCAGGTCGTCTTGACCATGTCTACATGCCTAAATGCACTTGAGTTGCTGCCATGTGACTGGCTGATTAGATATTTGCATTAATGAGCAGTTGAACAGGTGTACCTAATGAAGTGACTGGTGAGTGTATATTGAGGTTGCAGTGTGAGCTATGTGAAGGATAACTCCAGTCCAGAGTCAACAAATGCGTTTCAGTGTTTTGCAGACAATTTTGCAGGTCATAATTTGTTATATGCTGTAATGCTGTAAAGCGGGTAAAAAGCCAAAGATTTAGTGAAAGGCTGATAGTCGCAAAGGTGATATTGCTAACTTTAAGCAGAAAGAGTTTTTAAATAGAAAATAGTGCACTTAGTTTAGCTCTCTATTGTTTGTGTTGTCTGAAAACATACAAACAGCAACTAGTTTTAGACATATTGGGGTTTTTTTTTTTTTTTTTAGTTTTTTTTTTTCCCTTTTCAACAAGTAGGTCTTACGAGAATCAGTTAATGTGTCCCATCTGGTTTAATCCTGTTGGTTTTCCTGGAAGCTTCACTCACTGTTCCACCACATTGCATGATATGGTTTACTCAGCATTTCATTGCTCATCATCAGCTGTGGGTTGTTTTTGGAAAGATGGTCTTTGAAGAGCTGGGTTTAGATCTCTCTCTGTTTTTGTCCTCCACCCCTTCCCCAGGGTTTCACATATGTAGCCCCATCTGTGCTTGAAAACGTTAAAGAGAAGTTCTCCTTCGAGCCAAAGGTCCGCTCACCACGAAAGTTCCCAGGAAGCCCGAGAACACCTGTGAGGTAACAGCATGTTGTTTTTGTCTCCAGTTCTGGTGAACTGCATTGGTCATTTGCAGACCTTTCCCAAAACAAGTCTTCATACTGATGACTCATTTGCTGACCTTGTGAATTGCTTAAATTTGCTTGGCTAACAGTAAGCCATCATGTGTAACTTCCTTCACAGACGTTATGGGTCAAATAAATGAGGTCATGAATTGAATTAAACAAATAAAAGGTTGTTTGTCAGGCAGGTGAGGGAGGTTGTGGAGTTTTTGGAGTAATTTGCCTTTTGCCCCAATAATTTTTCAGGTTTAGTCACGCATCAGGTTACACAGTTGTGAAAAAGAAAGTACACCCTCTTTGAGTTCTAAGGTTTTGCTTATAAGGACATAATAAAAAAACATCTGGTCCTTAGCAGGACTTAAAATTATTTAAATAGAAGCTCAGATGAACATGAACACATTATATATTATTATTATTATTATTTCTGTCATTATTTATTGAACAAAAACTGAGCCAAAATGCAGAATTGGTGTGCAAAAAACTAAGTACACCATTAATACTTCCATAGGTATTAGGAGGGTAAGCAGCAGCCAGGTGCTGATAATCAAATGCACTTGACTAACTGATCATCAGCAGGTGTGAGCACCTCTATAAAAGCAGAGGTTTTGGTAGTTTGTATAAACAGTCACCTGAATGCTCCAGACCTGCAATGTCAAGGAAGAAAGACATCAGCAATGATCTTAAAGCAGCAGTTGCTGCTGGCCATCAGTCTGGGAAGGTTTATAAGGTTATATTTCCAAACAGTCTAAAGTCCATCATTCTACAGTGAGAAACATTGTTCAGAAGTGGAAAACATTCAACACAGCTGCCAAACTTCCCAGGAGTGGACGTCCCAGCAAATTCACCCCAAGGTCAGACTGTGCAATGCTCAGAGAAACTGCAAAAAACCCAAGAGCTCCATCTCAGACTCTACAGGCCTCAGTTAGCATGTTAAATGTAAAAGTTCATGACAGTACAAGTAGAAAAAGAAGGGTTGCCAGGAGAAAGCCTCTTCTCTCTAAAAAGAACATGGCTGAACAAATCACAAGACTACTAGAACAATGTCCTTTGGACAGACAAGACCAAAGTGGAGATGTTTGGCCATAATGCACAGCACCACGTTTGGAGAAAACCGAACTCAGCATATCAGCACAAACACCTCATACACACTGTGAGCACGGTGGTGGAGATTTGGCTGATGATTTGGGCTTGTTTCGCAGCCACAGGACCTGGGCACCTTGCAGTTACTGAGTCAACCATGAACTCCTCTGTATACCAAATTCTTCTAGAGTCAAATGTGAGGCCATCTGTCTGACAGCTAAAGCTTGGACCAAACTCGGTCATGCAGCAGAACGATGATCCCAACCACAGCAGCAAATCTACCATAGAATGGCTGAAAAAGAAAAGAATCAAAGTGCTCCAATGGTCCAGTCAAAGTCCAGACCTCAACCTGACTGAAATGCTGTGGTGAGACCTTAAGAGAGCTGTGCATAAACTAATGCTGCAAACCTCAATGATTTGAAGCAATGCTGTAAAGAAGAGTGGGGCAAAATTCCTCCACCATGATGTGTGAGACTGATAAAGTCACACAGAAAATGATTATTTCAAGTTATTGCTTCTAAAGGTGGTTCTACAAGCTACTGAATCATGTACTTAGTTTTTGACAGGACTGCAAAGACTCCTGTACAAATGTTCTTTTTCACACGACTGTATGTCCAAAATCACACTAACATGATATTTTTATATTCAGTATGATCTATCTGTTGTACTTATAACTCACTGAATAAATGACTGCAGAACCTGCCTGAAAGTTATCAGGTTTTTAAGTTTTTCTGAGGAGAAATGTGGACAAACGGGGAAATAATAGGACGTCACTTTTCACATTTTGACTGTTATGAAATCTGCCTGTGGGGGCACTGTTGTCCTAAAATGGGTCATGCTGTTCCGACTCTTATCTCTAAATTTGTTTCTTCTTCTTTCTAGGGTGAAAGTGTTCCCAGTTTCCCCGGAGAAAGAGGCTTCCCAGGATTTATAGGGTCAAAGGGATTTTTAGGACCTGCAGGTCCCCCAGGACAAGGCGCAGATGGAGCAGTGGGACAACGTGGGGTCCCTGGGGATCCAGGGCCTACAGGATCTTCTGGCCCCCCAGGGCCAAAGGGCATTCAAGGTAAGAATCAATGTGAAGTAAAAAGGTTTGGTAAAATCTATAAAAAAACAAGAAAAAAACAACTCCAACAGTTCTTTTGTAATTGAAGCAATTGAATCCGAACATGCAGTAATGTTTTCACAGATGCTATGTCATGTCTGAGAAGAGTTGCCAGACCATGAGAACCATGTGTTTCCCTGACAATAACCTGACCTTTTAGTTCATACCTTTCTGAACACTTTTTAACTTCCACCAGGTGAATGGTGACCCCTTTAAGGTTAGACTTAGGGGTAGGATTTAGTTAAACCTCTGAGGTCTAAGTTGTCATTGGTGATGACCCAAACCCTAGCTCAGAACCCTAACCCTATGTTTGGGAGACAAGCAAAATGGAGTCTTTTGGAAAAAAAATGTAAACAGTTTTTGGTGCATGTCAGACAGACTGATTACTTTCTTTGCCCCCGATTGCCAAGAAAAACGAAATTACATATTCTGATAGCACAGGGGTAGGTTTAGGGTCATCACTGATTATGACTTAGACCTCACAGGGTTAACTTCTTCACATCTACATAGCATTAAAGGTTAGGGTTAGGCTACATTTCAGCCACATGCTAAATAATCATAGTTTAAGAAACTAAAAATGTTAACCTAACCTCCACAGGTCACCTGTGGCTCATGTAGGGTTAGGGTTTGAGTTTATTAAATGGGCAGATTTTCAGAAACTAGAAGATGTTACATTTCAAATGAAGTTTCTTACATTTTGGCATTTCAGTTTTTCCATTGAAAGCTTTTCCATTTGCATGTTCCAAACGGGCAAAAATTCCATAAAAAAAAGTGGTGATCATTAAACTTATGTGGGTTTTTGGTGATGACCCTAACCCTGTGTTTTGGAGAAAAGCAAACGGCATTTTTATAAAAAATATATAAATAGTTCTTGATCCGTGTCAGTTAGAATGATTTTTGTTCCCTGATTGCCAAAACTTGGGAGGACAATTTTTAAAAACAAAAATCTAATATTCTGTTAGGGACATTACAACCTATGTGACTTAGACTACACAGGGTTAATGGTATTACTATTAACAGCAAGAAATTTGCTGCATTTCATAGTAGGGTTGAGAGGGGTCAGAATGCACAGTGATATTTTACATTAGAACTTGTACACTTTGAAGCATTAATGCATCAGTAAACCCTTTGTGGACTTCATGAATTGGAATTTTTTCATAGGAACACTTTCATTAATTCTGTGAGCCAAAATCTTCTAACTGCTTCATACTTAACTCCTCCTCTTCCTGCAGGTGACACTCTGCCCTGCAGACCCAGAAACCCTGGTGTCCCCGGAGAGAAGGGAGACCCTGGAAGTGCAGGTAAATTGTATCTGCAACATCTGTATGTTCACCTGTCTGTGTTACTTCCTGCTCAACTGTCTGTCTTTTCAGGCTACACAGGTAGCCCAGGTCGTCCAGGTTATCCTGGGATAACTGGACCAGGTGGACCTAAAGGAGACAAAGGACAGGATGGGCTTCGTGGACCACCTGGGAGACAAGGTGCCCAAGCACACCTGCCACATCTTTATGATCACCTGTAGTTCACATGAGCAGTAGAGTTATCTTTACATATTTCCTCCTCCTGCAGGACCTCAGGGTTTCTCTGGAGATTATGGAGACGAAGGACCTGAAGGCTTCACTTATGATGGAGATCCAGGTTAAGTCGGGCTCTGGTTTGAAATGTTTTCAAACCAGCTTCTGATTGAAACTAACTGTGGCTGGTTTCCCCAGAAGTGGTCTGGGTTTGGACACAAAATCAAGCTGCACAATTGTGGAGCAGGTTGACTCAGGTCTAACCGTGATCTTGAACTTTGTTCGCCTGGCTCTTGAGGGTATTCAAAAGAGAGATCCTAAGCCTTAATAGTTGGTTCTTGCTGGTAACCACAAAACACTCAGACTTAAAACATAAACCATGATGGTGTCTTCAGTGGGTGTCATATTAAAAAACAAAAAACTATGGAAAAGGTCTTGCCAATAATAAACCTAATATAGCAAATATCTCCAGTTCATCTAAGATGTACTCAGTGTCTAAATTTACTCAGTAATAACTGGCTCCAGCGACTGTTGGACTGACATAAATATTTGCAGGAAGATGCTGAAAGCTTGCAGGTAAACAATACCAAGTTTGCCATTTTCCTCAGTTTTTCCCTGTTAATGGCTGGCTGGTTCACAGGGTCAAACCCTGGTTCCACAGCATGGTCAATTCTGGAAGCAGGACCTTTCTGGGAGAAAGAACAGAATTTGAGAGTGCAGTTTGTTCTGCATGAAAACAAGATAAACCTCATCCTTCTCAACAGGCCCAGGTTCCTCCTGTTTGCTTTCAATCAACTCAAATTCTCAATTATCTCTAGGAGGAAACTTCCTAGATGCAAAGGTTCCTCCAGACCG
The DNA here is from genome assembly GCA_015106735.1 of Paratilapia polleni. Taxonomy (NCBI): domain Eukaryota; kingdom Metazoa; phylum Chordata; class Actinopteri; order Cichliformes; family Cichlidae; genus Paratilapia; species Paratilapia polleni. The sequence continues at coordinate 5,746 of VUQI01028649.1, read as the reverse complement.
TGTGCAGTGTTTCCAAAAGCCCCAGGAAGATTAAGCAAATTAATTCACTGACATATTCGAAACCACAGATTCCTTCAGAATGTCACCCACTGCAGAGATGTACTTTCAGCAACAGGAAATCTGTATAAACCTGAAGTGGCCCTTTTAGTCTGTTTTCATTGAGGTGTGGGATCCACTGGAACACACCTTCGACTGCAGCAAAGATCATGCTCAATGGCACTGAGAGCAGAATGACACTGTTGTTCCTGTCTTGCTTCGGACTGGTAGCTGTTTGTTTGTTTGTTTGTTTTGTTTTTTCAGTAGTGCTTGTTTTAAGTTCCACCCTGTGAGGTCAAAGGCATCAGTGGTAATAAGCACCCTGACCCTTAACCTTACTCTGTTATCATAATATGTGAATTTTGGCTTTTGAATATAGTTTTCCCAAGTTTTGGCAGTAAAGGAGCAAAATAATAATTAGTCAGCTTTGATCACTTTGATTCCTGCCCAATATGTTATCCAAAAGAGTTCCTACAGAGGCAGGTCTGGTAGATTGAACAAACACCTGCCTTTAGAGTAAAAGTCTATTACTCAACAGCAAGTGGATCTTTTAGGGGTTAAACTGTCTCTTCAGGATTTTATTATGGCAGATGTTGGTGTCACCAGTTGAAAACAGAAGTAGGGGAAGAGAGTTCCTCAAAAGGTCCGTGTTTCCTGGGGAAAGGCTTGTGTGACATCAGAAGGTTTGGACTGCTAATAAGCTCGTGCCACTATCAGCTGCGTTTACGATATGTTTAACTTTATGTTTGCCAGGCTCTCCAGGACTCCCAGGCTCTCAGGGTCTCAGGGGACCACCAGGAGACTCTGATGTTGGGTCCTCGGGCCCTATTGGCTTTCCAGGGACACGGGGCCCTCAGGGACCCAAAGGAGTGCCTGGTGCCGCAGGCCAAGATGGTCTACCAGGTGAGTTACACGTGAAGCAAATTGTATTGATCCATTAAATCTTGTTCTGAGAGATCCATTTACTTTGTTCTTTATTTTTCAGCCCTTATGTTCTTTCTACAACATGGGGAAAGAAAAACTCTTCTGTTGTGGTTTTGCTGTGTTTTAAAATATCCTTACTGCATTAGAATAAGAGCAACAAACTTGAAAACACTATTAGATGGCACCATTTTAGATCTTAACATCCACCAGGTCACTGCCAGTTCAGTTAGCATCCAGCCATTTTTATAGCATTTTCACCTGTTTGCGAAACCCAAATGGAAAAGCTTTTAACAGGAAAACTGTAAAGCCATAATGTGTGAGGCTTCATTTGAGATGTAGAAACTAGTTTCTGAAAAACTGCCAATTTAGCATGTAGCTGAAAAGAAAGCCCAGCCCTAACACTAGTTACCTGATGGATGTTAAGAGCTGAAGAAAAGCTACTTAAGTCATTTACTGTGTCTGTGCAGGTGTCATTGGCCTAGCTGGGGGCCCCGGAGCGAAGGGCCAGAAAGGAGAGGATGGGAACCCAGGTATAATTGGCCCCCCAGGACCCATATCTGACCAGTGTGATGCAGGAAAACCTGGCGCAGTGGGCCAGTCTGGCCCTCTGGGATCTACTGGACCCCAAGGTAAACATGCTCACTTTATTCACTTGGCATCACTTAATTTTATTAGGTTGTATTCACGTCACTTCAGTTTCTTTATTTGGTTCACTTTTTATCTCATCTTTATTCTTCTCCTTAATTTATTAATTTATTTTTTTTATTAGAATAGTTCCTCTAAACTCTGAGACAATGATGTCATCATTTTCAGGTATTTCTGGGGAGAAAGGTGAGACTGGTGACACTGGTCCTGAAGGAATTGGCCCTAAAGGCTCTGTTGGCACACAGGGCCTTCCAGGTGTCCCTGGGTACCTGGGTTTTCAGGGCCCCACTGGACCCAGTGGAGACTCAGGACTGCAGGGGCTTGAGGGTCCTAAAGGTGAGTGGCTCCTACCAACACAGTTGTGTTTAAATGTATTCTAACCACAGACTGTATATAAAAGATGAACATAGCTTCTGGATTTGAAGTGATTTGATTTATGACCTCAGTAAACATCTTTATGGTCTCAGTCGCTAGTTCCAAGTCTTATTGAATACAACATGATGTTCATTTTGCAAAATATGGTCCAATTAGAGTCAAAAAGGATGACAAACCATGGGATAATTCAGGGAGGGCCTGCTTTATGATGTGCGCTGCAGCGTCACTCAATACATGAAGCATCATAGCAAATGGCCTGGGGCGGATTCGAATCCGGGCCAGAAAAGGAAAAAAGAAAACACTTCTCGAAGGTTTAAAACATGGCTTCACTAACCACTGGATAACGTCATGGTGGCTACATCAGTCTTTTATATAGAGGCATTGATCCTAACAATACAGTTTTACTGACATAACTGTTTCAGGTCTGACCGGGCCCCAGGGCTGGGAGGGAGTGCCTGGGACCCCTGGAAAGACCGGGGCCCCTGGAGCTCCGGGCAGGACTGGAGAGAGAGGGTTCAACGGCCGAGATGGACCTCAAGGATGTGAAGGGCCAAAAGGACAGAATGGTAGACACTGCAGTGATACTACAATATCATTAGTACACATCTTTTGTGAATCTGCTGCATATTACTACAGTATTATTACCACAGATTGCCACAATACTATCACAGTACTGCTACAGTATTACTAAAGATTACTGCTGTTACTATAAACATGTAACAAGTGAGTCCTCCTGTAATTTATCATGAAACATAACAGAGGATGATTGGATGTTCAATATCCAGCTAACATGAGCTCAACCTTTTCCACATGTCCCCCGCAGGCTTTCAAGGGCTACCGGGGCCTCCAGGACTGACCAACTATATCCTCATTAAAGGAAGGAAAGGAAACCCAGGACCACCTGGCCTCGCTGGAGTTACTGGACCTCGAGGTCAGAAGGACATCAATACTTTGCTGCCAAGAGGCATGATCGTGACCACATTGGATTAAGTGCTAATCAATGTACTCAGTGAAAGCTGAAAATCTTCCTTTGGCTCTACTCTGATCACCTGAAGGACTGGCTTAGGGTTAGGGTCATTTTGAAGCCTGACACTTAGTGTTTTGATCATATCGACATCCAAATAAAATCCTAGAATTTCACTGAGCACCAAAACTGGAGCTCAGACTTCTTGGACGGTCTGTTAGTCCAATTAACCACACAGCAGCCATATTATTGGTCAGATAACTGCATTAAAAATGCTCCAAAAGGCACAAACATGGTCCAGAGGTCCAGTTCAGGGACTCCAGTTAGCTGAGGTGAAGCCTAGCAGACAGCTAGCAGCTACAGCTGCCTGTGTCACCATCCAGTCAAAGAGGCCACGCCCCTAATAATGCAAACTTTAAGCCTTAATACAATTTAAACAGGTGAGTTATGAAAGAATTCAACCCCTACAGTTGTTATGAAGAAGGGAAATTAGCTATAGAGACCAAAAATGTATCAGGTCGTAAACATGTTTATTTCTGCGCTAAAGTTGGGGTCTATGGGGACTGACTCACTGCTGGAGCCTCCAATGGACATTAGAGGAACTGCAGCTTTTGGAACTTCAGTGTTAGCTTAATGTTTTTAGTCCTTCAATTTAATCAAAATGTACCTGTCTGGATGTTTAATGACAGAAATACTAAAAGTACAACATATATTTAAATCAGTGTTAAAATAATTATTAACATTAATTCAGTTCAATTCAGTTTTGTTTATATAGTGCCAACAACTGTCGCCTCAACAGCCTAAACATCATACTAAATGTTTTCTAGTAACAGAAGTGCTGTCTTGTGGAGACATCTTTAAGGAAGTCAGAAGGAGTTCAGTCTGTTCGTACTGAGTTGTGCATCTCTGTATAAAATATGAAGGCAAAAATTGTGGAAGCTTCATTTCCCATGATGCTTTTGGGGTTCTGTGTGACAAACGGACTTCAGACTGATCCTCCACACTGAACCTTTTGTATCTTTTGATATCCACTACAGGAAGTAAAGGTATGCAGGGAGCTAATGGTAAGTCAGGGCATCCAGGCTGCAAAGGACCCCCAGGCAGTGTAGGATTCCCCGGACCCCAAGGACCCTATGGCAAACAAGGGTCTCCAGGACCCCCTGGACTGAAAGGGTTTCAAGGATACTGTGGCTTCCCCGGAAACCCTGGAGACCCAGTAAGGCAACAGTAGACATCATTTGACTGAGTCAGAATTAAAAGCAAAATGATTTAAGCTGCAGACTGTGTTTTTAGTTTTCTCTTATGCCCTTTATCTCCAGTGTCGTTCTGCAATTTGTGGTGCATGTGACAGAATTTTAGGGTCAGTAGTCAGACCTTTCTGGCACCTTGGGAGTCATAGTTAACATCCTCAGGCTGTTTCACCTTTTTATCAAAGAACCAGATATCCAGATGTTTATCCTCTGTGTTGATGCTTTAAGGTTCATTCAAACTACAGAAGAACTCTAAAGGGTCATTGCCAGATGGGCCAACCAGGGACGCCTAAAATAAAAGTAAAATGGATAAAAAGTCAAACATAGCGATGGACTTTTTTCTTCTATAGGCAGGGTTACATGCATCCTAATCAGATGCTTTCAGCTGCTTCCTTCTGAGCCCAGCCAACCTCTGGAGGAAACTTATTTTGGACAATTATCTATGATTAAATTCTTTTGAGCTGCTACCCAGAGCTCATGAACATAGGTGAAGTTACCTTTGTAGATTGACTGGTAAAGCAAAAGCTTTTGCCCTGTGACTCGGCCCTGAGTTCACCACCAGTGGTCTGGTACCACACCTACGTTACTGCAGACATTGCAGCAATCCACCTGATAGTTAAACTCCTTGGCTTGGAGTAGCAAATGACCAAAAAGATCATCAGATTGGTAATAAACACTAATGAAATTAGGAAAAATGTGAACTGTTACAGTTCAATATTCAGAGAACGTTCAAAATATTCAGAGAATGGTACAAAATACTGATCTGTCCTTTTTGTGATTGCAGGGTGACCCAGGATGCCTGGGGAAACCCGGCAAACCTGGTCCCCCAGGATGTCCAGGCCCCAAAGGTACGAGGTCACCCAGTCACAATGACATTGTTCATGTGTTTCTTTTTTTGTGCAGGTTGTAGTGTAAAGTGTGCTTGTGTTTCAGGTGATAAAGGAGAGTCTATTGGTTGTCCTGGTTTAACTGGACACAGGGGGCCTCCTGGAGACTGCGGACCACCAGGTGATGATCTGATTCTGGTTGCACAGCATTAAGTCTGGTCTTTGAGTAAAGAGGAACCAAAATGAAAGTAACAGGAGAATGAATTAGCTGCTAATTTCTGTTTTATTCTCTCTCAGGACCTCATGGATCTCAAGGAGATCCTGGAGGATCTGGTTACACTGGGGCTCCAGGACAGAAAGGATGCAAAGGAGATCCAGGCCTCCATGGAAACACAGGCTCTAAAGGTACAGAAATTTATGTTTAGTGATAAAGACGGTATAACTCATTTGTTGTCCATGATGCTACCTCATTTAAATGCCGCTGTCTCCGTCAGGTGTGATTGGTCCCCCAGGTCCGAGAGGTCAGCCGGGTCATCCAGGTTTTCCCGGTGAATCTGGGGGTACTGGTCCTCAAGGACAAAAAGGGTTCCAAGGACTCCAAGGTCAGAACCTGCCTTGATGTCAGCCATGTTGTGGTTTCCAGTTATGATAGAAAGTTGATCTGGAACCTGTGTGTGTGTGTGTGTGTGTGTGTGTGTGTGTGTGTGTGGGGGGGGGGGCATTTA
>VUQI01028647.1:0-18790 GCA_015106735.1 Paratilapia polleni | reverse complement strand
GATGGGGGTGTGTGTGTGTGTGTGTGTGTGTGTGTGTGTGTGTGTGTGTGTGTGTGTGTGTGTGTGTGTGTGCGTGTGTGTGTGTATGTGTGTGTGTGTGTGTGTGTGTGTGGACAGTAGGTAGACTCTTAGTATTTGCTCTCTGTCTCCTGCTACCTCGTCTATTCATTTTCTGATCCTTTCTGTCATCCGTTGTGTCTGTGTCCATCCTCCCCTCTTTCCCTCCTTACTCCTCCTCATCCTCTTATTGTTCTCCGGTGTCTCCTGTCGTTTCAAAATCCTCCTCATCCCTCCATCCCTCCCTCCCTGCTCACAGTTGAGGGTGAGAAAGGTAAACTTTCCCACCCGTTTCCTGCTCGTTGACAACTCGTCACCTCTCCATCCATCCCTCACTTCCAGCTAAGGGTCAAACACGGGTTAGTTTCAGTCTAACCCATGTTAGTCTAGCAATCTCACTGGTCAAAGAAGCACATTATGGAGATATTTCCCTTTTTACATGTTTGGATGTGCACTTGTTTGAACCTTTCCTGGTCTTTTTTTTTTAAATTTTTTATATGCTTTAAAGCAAATCTTCTGATTTTAATCATTAGCTATTATTAACTCTGTCTCTCTCCTATAGGTGTGCCTTTTTGTCCTGTCTCCCTCTGCTCTCTTCTGTTTCCCCTCATCCCCAACCGGTCGCGGCAGATGGCTGCCCCTCCCTGAGCCTGGTTCTGCCGGAGGTTTCTTCCTGTTAAAAGGGAGTTTTTCCTTCCCACTGTTGCCAAGTGCTTGCTCATAGAGGGTCGTCTGATTGTTGGGGTTTTCTGTCTTTTCTGTCTAATATTGTAGGGTCTTTACCCTAAAATATAAAGCGCCTTGAGGCGACTGTTGTTGTGATTTGGCGCTGTACAAATAAAATTGAATTGAAATTGAATTGAATTTTCAGACAGAAGTCATGCAACAGAAGAAAGAAATGTCCAATCACAGCTCAAAGTGTCACTGGAGTTCAGGCCTATTTATAACTTCCTAATTATGTCAGCAAGCACTTAGTAGATGTAGCACTAAGATTAGAGCAAAACTCTCTGATACTTTTTCCACTCCTGTATTAAGCAGCAAAATCAAAACAAAACAAAAAAACTAAATCCAAACAAAAAAACAACAGAAATATTATTTTGATAATATAATAAATGAACTGTGTGAGTACAAGTCAGGCAGTTAATTGGGTAGATAATACACTAAGGCTGATATGAAGCTTAATAAGGTGCAGTCAGACATGACCAAAGCAGTGAACTGGTTGTTAGAAGGAGAGCTAACATAGCATAGAAAAGGCTACCGGCAAAGGTTCAGCAGTTTGGAGCTAATACGTGCTTGTTACACCTACATTTTCTTGGTTTGCTTGCAGTTAATGACATAACCACAAAATGTGTTCAAGTTTAATACCAGTTTAACAAATTTATATTCAACCATTTTCTTAAGTGCTTATCCAATTCAGGGTTGTGGGAAGGCTGGAGCCTATCCCAGCTGTCATGGGGCGAGAGGCGGGGTACACCCTGGACTTGTTGCCAGTCCATCACGGGGCTAACACAGAGAGACAGACAACCATTCACGCTCACATTCAAACTTACACCCAATTTAGAATCACCAGTGAACCTAACATGCATGTCTTTGGACTGTAGGGGGAAGCCGGAGTACCCGGAGAGAACCCACACAGGCAGAGCAAGAACATACAATCTCCACACAGAAGGGCACCAACTGGCCAGCGAGTTCAAACCAGGGATCTTGCACATAAAAGAATGATTCATGATCTCTTCCTCAAAGTGAGGAATATAACGTATTAATTTAACACTGCTATCAGATCGGTACTCACCATGAGAACAAACCCAAATCCAAGGTATTTGTGTACTAGAAAAAGTTGGATCAGTCAGTTTGGAATCTTGCCAACAGGAACACACATATATGTGGCTGGAATTGTAAATGCAGTAAGAGCAGCTTCTTTGGCATTCCCTGAAAAACAAACCTTCACAATGTCAGTACTTCAGTACTTTAAATTTGGTCTCAATGAACTAATTTTCATGAGATTAATTACAGGTCTAAAGTAACACACTTTTGAAAAAAGCCCCATCATGTCTCATGAGTTACTGCTTTCTGACTCACTCACACACCAGTTGTCTTTTTTTGACCTCTATTCCAGACAGGTCAGCAGACAGAGTCAGAGCAACAACATAGTTAATATTTTATTCTCATAGTCTGGTCCACTCCTCAACCTGACACACACAAACACACGCAGTACAAACAACTTAAATAAGTTATCATCTAAAAACAAAACAAAACCAAACAAAAAAATTACAGAGAAACAGATACCAAAAGAAAGGTGTTTCGAGAAAGAAAGACAGTTTGTGCTAAAGAGAAAAAAGAATGAATGAAGTTTAAGGGGAGACCCACGAGAGTAAAAAAAGAAAATAAATTTAAACCAGATGTGCAGCACAAAAAAATAAATAACTGGTCTAATGCAGCATCGCAATGCAGGCAAATGTGGTCAACCAGGAAAACCACAGATAGAGAGGATAACCCAAAAACACCCTGCAAGTTACACACTGGGAATCCCCCACAGCTAGTGTCAGTGCACACTCAAACACACACACAAACAAACTAATACTGAGGAATTAACCAGCTTGTCAGAAAACATCAGACAATGGGAAGCTGATCAGGCGTGATCCACAAGCTCACACACACATTTTGACATAATCCTCCACCTACACACACACACACACACACACACACACAGAGTAGAATACACCCTCCTAATTGTGATACATATCCATCCTGAGGGATTTGTAGAGGAAGATGAAGGACAAGAGACAAAGAGAAACTAATCAGAGACGGAGAAGAAGAAGAAATCTGCTTATTTCAAAAACCTAAACGTGAGACGTTCACAGAACTACTGTACAAGATAGCATCTTTTAGTATTAGACGACAAACCATTGTGGGCATGGAAGGACAGAAAATTCACAAACCACTGATTTCACACGTTTCTCTGCTGTTCATACACAAGTTCAATATGTCACAAATAATCCTCATTGCCAAGTATATTATTTCCAGTAGCGCTTCATATCAGTGAAGTGCAATAACATCGCAATCCCCCCCCCAAAAAGGGGCAATATGTTTTACCTCTTTTAATTCATTGACCTGATTTATGGCACTAGTTCTGGACATTTTTGTAATTATTTAATGGTTAATAAGATTTATAAGCTTATAGAGGGCTTTGATGTTTGCCATGTGTCCGAGAGCTGGGTTTGACAAGTGGCTCGCCTGCTGCTTCTGGACCGGCTGAGAGTCTGAATTCTATTTAAAGAATAAACAGTGATTGTTCTTCAGGCATGCAGTTTTTTTTTGTGTGTTGGGGGTTAAGAAGTTACACTAACAAACCCTTACAGGATGCTGTCATGGACTTCTTTTAGTGAGTTTAATGTTTGTACTTTATGGCAATACCTGCCTTGTTAGCACATTGGAGCTTTAGTAAGCCAGTGTGCAGACTGGTGCCTCTGACTCCTAAAAATTACATTCCAATAACACTCAACTCCAGTTCAGGGTTCTCAAAATGAGGAATCTGGGCCAATGGTGGCCTTCAGTAACTATTTGTATGGACTGCTGTGCATTTCCTTCATCCACTTTATGTCACACTGTGAAATAGCAGCTCAGAACAAGACAACAAGCATTTATCTTGCCACCATTATTGATCATAAAAAACTACAAACCAGTACAAAAATGACAATGACCAGCATAGGCCACCACTCCGAAATGACACAATACAAACAAGTGTTTAAGTGGGAGGTTTTCTTGTGCGTCACCTTAGTCACATACTGGCTTCCTTAATTGGTACTCAGTCATCAAAACTCGGAGAACTCCTGGTGCAGGACATTTCCCTGGTAAGCAAGAAAATGGACAAGAAGTGTCTAACATGCAGTTAACTTAGTAAAAGGGTTCATTTTAATCCAAACAACGATCTTTTCCTAAACCCTACAAGTAGTTTTGGTACCTAAATCCCACCAAACAGGTAATGAAAACAAACAGTCAAAAATAAAGGTCTCACATTACAGTCTAACACCACTGCTTCCGTGGGTTTTATATGACAATAAACACTCACTGGCCACTTTCGGTACACCTTGCTAGTACCATACTGGACCCGGTTTTGCCTTAATTCCTCAGAGATTTTGGTCCATATTGACATGATAGCACGACACGGTTGCTGCAGATTAGTCAGCTGCACAACTGTGATGCAAATCACCTGTTCCACCACATCCCAAAGGTTCTCTATTGGCTTGAGATCTGGTGACTGTGGAGTACAGTGAACTCAGTGTCATATTCAAGAAACCAATTTGAGATGATTTGAGCTTTGTGACATGGCACGCCATCATGGAAGCAGCCATCAGAAGTTGGGTACACTGTGGTCATAAAGGGATGGACATGGTCAGCAACAATACTCAGGTAGGTTGTGTCATTTAAATGATGCTCAACTGGTAGTAATGCCACGTTCCAGTTACCTCGGAAATTGGATGCCGGAGTTGAGTGCATTCCAGTAGTAAATTCGGAAAAGTAAGGCAAAACAGGATTTGATTCTTAGCAAGGTAGAGCTATTCATGCAATACAGCGCAATGCTTGTTTTTTTGTGCTTAAGAACACCACTGCAGCACATTCATGGATCCTGGTCAGTGCTCTGCGTATGGCTCATTTAGCGAGTCACAAATACACAACAGCGGCAGTAAAGATTAAAAGTTTTATAGCTGTATTATTACTTATGTTCACTGCAGCCATCTTGGATTGTTAACTCAGGGTTGTTGGTGCTGCTCTGACTTTCCGAGTTGGAAATCTGAGTTGAGGGGGCGTTCCATTTGAAAATTCCGACTGGGAACTTGAAAATTCTGACTTCCAACTTCATCTGGAACACACTATAAGAGTGCCAAGAAAATATCCTCCCCACCATTACACCACCACCAGTAGCCTAAACCCTTGATACAAGGTAGGATGGATCCATGCTTTCAGGTTTTTTATGCCAAATTCTGACCCTACCATCCGAATATCAGAGCAGAAAGACTCATCAGACCAGGCAACATTTTTCCAATCTTGTATTATCCAATTTTGGTAAGCCTGTGTGAATTGTAGCTTCAGTTTCCTGTTCTTAGCTGACAGAGGGCACCCGGTGTGGTCTTCTGATGCTGTAAGCCCACCTTCAAGGCTCAACATGTTGTGTCTTCAGAGATGCTCTGCTGCATACCTTGGTTTGTAATGAGTGATTATTTACAAAATTTACTTACAAAATATTGTTCAAGCTGTTAAAAAAAAACAACCCACAAACCTAGAGAAATATTTTATTTTCATGGAATCTTACAGCTACAAAAACTTATTTTAGGGGTACTGGTGCAAACATATAAACAATATAAAATCTGATCCATCAAACAGTTTAGTAAACGATTGTCTTACTTGGAGGCCACATTAAGTGTCAATATAATGAGACACGTTTAAAATGAAAAGAAGAGAGAATATTGTCTTGTTTTGACTTCAAAGCTGCCTCATTTTTCTCATTTCCCTTCTGTCTATGTGTCAACCACAGAGCTGCAGGCGTAGAGCTCACACAGACAAAACACAGTATGAAGGGCCAAAAACAAAATCCATACACAAGCACACACCCACTCAGCATCAACACGCAAACACACCGCACACACATGCTAAATATTAGCCTCACACAACATCCAGGAAACATGGCTGCCCATTTAGTTCAACACAATGTGGGCACATCACACCACAAACATGCTAAAACACGCACACACTTTGTAGTATATGCGTGACAAACACACATTTATTAGTACGTGTACACTCACTGAACTCTGGAAAGGTTCAGGACCTGATGGCACGAAAAGACCATGGCAACAGCACACACTCAACCAGCACAGGAGGCAACACTGCAAATGTCTTCTTCTTTCTCACCATCTGCCTTGCATGCTTTAAATTCAGTCCTGCTTTACTTTAATGTTACACACTGCTTAATGCCTTAAAGCACGCACCAATCCCTTCCATGTTTGTGGTACTGTATCTTTTTCAGGTTTGTACATTCCCTTATTGCTTTGTCAAACTTTCTTTGATTACCTACTCTTCACTTTCATCTCTTTCCCCCTCTTTTCTTTCCATCTTGCCTTCCCAACTTCTTTGCCTTCCATCAAGGCACTGGTCTTCACTCCACCTTTTTCAACCTCCCTTCCTCTGCCCTTGTGTCTTTCCTTCATTCCTTTTCTCCTTCCTTTCTCTTCCCTCCCTCCATCAGCAGGGGAGCAGAGCGCTTAATTGAAGAAGCCCAAAGGCAGATGAGGGAAAGGTGATGAGAAAATGAAAAAATAAGGGGGAGTAGACATTAGAGGGTGGGTGGGGGTCAAAAAAATCTCAGGCAGGAGAGAAAGAACAAAAAATGAAACAGAGGACAGATAGATGTGAGAACTGAACATGACCGTCGGATGTCTCGCAGTAATTCTCGCTCTATTATCCATCTTAGATTAGTGATTGGCTCTTTGAACAATTGCATGTGTTAGTTCCCATAATGCTTTTCCGCTGGTCTCAGTGTGTTAGCTTTACTTTGGACGGACATGACAGGAGAAGTCAGCGTTTGTGGACTGACCTCCCACGAATGCACACACTCGCACACATGCAATCTGGGCAGAAAAATAACAGCTGAGCAGGTTTTTGTAAAGGGAGTGATGGTGTCTCTCCACACCACTGATCTTATTATCCAGGATGAAGCTGTTACCACACACAGCAGGGAACACCCCGCAGTCCTAGCTTTGAGAAAACTAAAATTCTGGGAAAATCCTTCTGTTGTGTGTTCTGCAATGACAGATTTGAGTCCTGCAGATAATGTAAATACAGATTTGCATGCATGTGCAAATGTAGTGAACACATGCTGGCATATCTGCTGTTGGCTGGATACTTTTCATCCAAAGCCCCTTGTAGGAGAGGCGTATGTTAAGTTTTAGCATGAGCTTAAGGCTTAAGTTAAAATGTAATCATGGTTTTGATATAACTATCGAATTACATGGTCTCACGTAATGCAACTGGGTTACATTCTTTATTTTTTTATATTTTATTAAACTTTATAATTAAATTGTAGACCTGTTTTTCTGAGCTCATCGAAAGCTGTTCTTTTTAGAGAAATGTTCTCCTCAAGGACAGCCACGCTGCAAATATGTGACTTTCTGGAATATGAAAATCAATACAGATTGCCACAGTTGCCAGTAGTTCGTATGGAAGTCACCAACTACTCACTAAGCAGTAGAGAAACTATGAAGAGTGCCACTGAAACCGGAAACAGAGACTGTTCGCCTTCAAAATAAAAGGTGTGCCTTTTAAAACGTGCCGATAAGGCAAAACTTTTACTTTGAAGGCGAACATTCTCCATTTCCAATTTGCGTTGCACTTTTTCAAGTTTCACTACCACTTGGTGGTTAGTTAGTGAGTATTTGCAGACAAACAGGCGTCAACTATGGTCGACTGTGGCAATCTGCTAGTAACCAAAGCAACCACAAGGTGGCTTTTGGTGCAGCGCCTTCTTCATGACCATTTTCACCCAGCGGCAGCCAGAAACCACTCACCAACTAGTCGGTAAATACACATTTTTTCCTAGCGACCAGAGGCTGACTGGTCTCTAGGCCTGCGTGACCGAGGCCTAAATTTTGCAACAGTTTTCGCATTGTGGCATTGCTGCTTTTACTAAAGTGGTTCTACTTTACAACTAGTACATTGTCAGCTAACGGTAGATATTTTGATGATAATCCTCTAAGTAATAATATATCTTAAGCCAGGAAGGAGTGCAGAAAGAAGTAGAAGACTTACAGCATGTTTAAAAATCTAAAAAAATGAAACAGATCAGGAAACAGTATGCTATTTTGTTTCAGTGTGGTCTAGTTTGTCTTGGTGTGTTGAACAGTGGAAGAAGATTTTTTTTGTATATATTTTATTAACAATCACACCCTCTATAACAATCTTTAATTTACATCCTTAAGCAGTTTTGTATTATTTGCAGACTATACTGCACATTCAGCCATTAAGATCCTCCAACAAGCCTTCAAGAAAAAATTCAAGAAGCACTCAGTAACTTGAAGTCTTGATTAGTAAACAAGACTAAATATGTGCTGTTTTTTGGAGCCAGAGATCCTGTGTATAATAGTCTGCATATTTTCACCCTAAATGTTTTTTGTATTTGGTTGGTTTCAAAAAGCTACATTTGAATTCCACATTATCACACTTCTAAGCAATCTGCCACTAAAAACTGCATATTTATGAGAAACTGGGCAGATTTTCCTATTCTCAGTAGTAAGCAAAAACCTGAGGCCACCTTTAACCTTTGGATTCAGTTTATTACTCCACCCACAGATCTACAACAAGTGACACTTATTCTAATCATCAAACAGTAAGACATGATGGGCACATCATTTCCTTGTTAAACATAATCATACATTTTAAACATTATAATTACTTGAGTTGTTCGAGTTCAATACTGTTGTTCACAGTGGAAACACTAAACTTGGGGAAACCTTTTAGTTTTGTGATGCACACATTTGGCACGTCTACACATACGTCCGTTTAAAACCATAGTGACAAAGCACTCCACTCTTGAATGTAAATAATTTGAATTATGATGTTTTTTGATTATTTTCTCAGTTTGTGTGTGCATATTTATTATGTTTTATATGGCAATCTTGGGATCATGAGAAATGAAGGCCTGCCTTCAGTGACTTCTTAATATCTAACTGAAACTTGAATCAATGAATGAACTTTCACTTGTTAACTGACAGGTGGCGGATTATTGTATTTTATGAGCAGCAGTCAATTAACATTAATTACAGAAACCTGACCAAACGAAACTTGGCAGTTATCTTGTTTAAGGAAGAGATTATCCATATTTTTTGCTACTGTCTGCAAACCAAACCCACCGACACTTTCTGAAGATGTAAGTATTTAAAAAAAGATTTTAAAAAAAGAAAGAAAAAAAACAAGGAACAAGAAGGTGATTCTTGATAGTGTGATTAAGTCATTGCAGAGTCTACTCCTGGGATTGTTGACAATATAACACATTTGGAAAATCAGCATGATAATGCTCAATGTGAAGACTGCACCCTGTTCAAAAGCTGGAGATGATCAACATTTGTCTCTGCTACAGCTTTCAAAGGCATTCTAAACTTTTCAATAGCCACTTTATGACTGTAGAGGTCTACATAAATTCAATTATCTGAGACAGAAATGGCAAATGTGAGATTATCACATCAGATTACTTCGTACACGTGTAGGCACACACTTTCTTGATGTGTTTTATATTGCAGACACAGCAATAAACTATTGTCACCCAGTCACACACAAACGTATATCTCACATTCTCTGTGGTATAGATGCAAATCTGTGTAATTAGCACATGAATATATGCAAGAAAGCTCACACGCATAAACTGACAATTCCAAAGCGCAAATGCAAATAAAGGTAATTATCACACACATACAGGCTTATTACCCCGGTGTGCTCTTCCTGCCTCTAAACGTCGAGGTCACACTCCGGTTAGCCTCTAAACTGCTGCAAACCAGGCAGCTGCCATCACCACCTCTGTCAGCTTCACACCGTTAATTAGCCGCGCTCAGATGCCAATCATCTGCTCTAATGAGGACAGCTCTGCCATTCTGCCTAATGAGAGAAACTCATGAAGTGTCTGAGGGGAAAGTTAACTGCAAGGACACACACGAAAAAACCCATTAAATCAGGCAGACACACACTCTTAATTCCCAAGTATATTTTTCATTTTGCACGCACACTTTGCTTTCGACTGCTCTTATTTCACATACTTATTTGTGAACTTTTTAACTTCTTCTTCTTCTTAGTGGCAATAATTGAGTCGATATGTACATGCAGAATTAAATGGTTAAATACAGTGCTTCTTTTGTCACTTTAACAGTATGCTTTGTCTGTTCTAATGGGACACATTTAACAAAAAAATTTTATTCAAAAGTGAATGTGACACAATAAGGAACATCCACTGCACGGCTACTTAGGTACACATTGCTAGTACTGGGTTGGACCCCCCTTTGCCTTCAGAACTGTTTCAGTCCTTCATGGTGTAGATTCAAGAAGGTGCTGGAAACACTCCTCAGAGATTTTTCTCCATATTGACATGTTAGTCAATATGGAGCAATATCTGCAGTTGATGCAGATTTGTCAGCTGCACATCCATGATGCAAATCTCCCGTTCCACCACATCCCAAAGGTGCTTTATTGGATTGAGATCTGGTGACTGTGGAGGCCATTTGAGTAAAGATAACTTATTCAAGAAACCAGTTTCAGATGATCTGAGCTTTGTGACACAGAAGATGGGTACACTGTGGTCATAAAGGGATGGACATGGTCAGCAACAACACAGTGCTCAATTAGCTGAAACAGTGTTCAGTTAGTATTAAGGGGCCCAAAGTGTGCCAAGAAAATATTCCCCATACCATTACACCACCAGCAGCAGCCTGAACCATTGATACAAGGTAGGATGGATCCATGCTTTTATGTTGTTTACGCCAAATTCTGACCCTACCATCTGAATGTCACAGGAGAAAGACTCATCAGACCAGGCAACATTTTTCCAATCATCTATTGTCCAAGGTGGTCTATTGTTCTTGTTCTCAGTTGACAGGAGTGGCACCTGGTGTGGTCTTCTGCTGCTGCAGCCCATCTGCTTCAAGGTTTGATGTGTTGAGATACTCTTCTGCATACTTTGGTTGTAACGAGTAGTTTTTCAATTACTGTTGCCTTCCTATCAGCTTGAAGCACCTGGCCATTCTCCTCTGACCCAGAGAACTGCCGCTCACTGGATATTTTCTCTTTTTTTGACCATTCTCTGTAAATCCTAGAGATGGTTTTGTGGGAAAATCCCAGTAGATCAGCAGTTTCTGAAATACTCAGACCCCCCCGTCTGACACCAACAAGCATGCGACATTCAAAGTCACTTAAATCACCAAGAAAAAGAGAGCATTGGCTTTGGACACTAAAACCAGCAGCTACAATTGTTATGGCTCCTGACCACTATGGTCCTCTAGCTACCCCTTCCTATTCTATGTTGCTCTTTTTTGTGGGGCCCAAAGATCACTGAGCAACTCCTGCCTCAAATATCTATGTCCTCTCCTCAAACCTTGCTCCACAACCTCTTTCTGACACTTGCAAACTTTTTAGCATATTTCAGAATTATGCAGTGGCTGGAGTTAGACTCAGAGATTGGGATGAAGTTACACTTTAATGAGACCATCTTGAAAAGGGATAGCACCATTCCGTACCTGTCTTTGGAAATAATCCATGTATATATGCCAGATAAAAATACACGGAGAGTTACGATAACATTAGAAATTAGGGAAAGAAATGTAGGGCGAGGGGAATAAATTGAAGAAAAGAAACTTTATAACTCCAGCAGACTACCAAAAGATGCAGCAGCTGGTATTCACCATTACCACTTCTAAGTTCAGTTATATATCCTG
Organism: Paratilapia polleni; assembly: GCA_015106735.1. Taxonomy (NCBI): domain Eukaryota; kingdom Metazoa; phylum Chordata; class Actinopteri; order Cichliformes; family Cichlidae; genus Paratilapia; species Paratilapia polleni. The sequence continues at coordinate 7,268 of VUQI01028647.1, read as the reverse complement.
TTCACATTCAGTGATTTTTTTTTCCAACCAAAATGCAACTGAAGATTTTTTTTAAAAGATATTTTTAAACCTGCATTTTTTACAGTGCTTGATAGTGGTCAGTGCTGTTCCCCTGCTTTACTCTATAACAATAACAGCAAGTTGCTAATGATACCATTACTCTAAAGAGCTACTTGTGGATGAGAATTTCACATTCTATCCAACCTCAAACAGGATCAAGTTCAGATCGGTATTTGCCTGTGCACTGTCCAGCTCTATGTGATGTGGGTTGCATTTTTACCGTCAATACATTTAGAGTATTGTTTCATGTACCCCTTATAACATGTGCAGAGGCTCTGTATTGACTGGCTAACCACATAGTTCATTTTCAGGTCAAGGTGAATTTGTGTGTGCGGGTGAGAGAGACACCTAGCTACACCCATAATTCTTTAGCTCCCCTGGGCTAAAGGGAGGTGCACAAACACACACATTCAGTCACCCTCTAGGTATCATCAAAACACACAAAAGACTGTTACTGGGTGTGGAGCGAATCCATCCACACAGAGCCAACAAAAGACTGGGGAGAGAGGAAAAGAATGAAAAATGAAAATCGCCAAAATCCAGAAAAGGAAGAGGATGAAACAACAATACAGAGGTATGGGGGAGGAGAGGAAAACCCAGTGGCATCTTCAACTGACATTCAAATCTCTCTTTAATTGTTCAAAACACTTCATACAAAGAAGGCTTCACTTACAGTAGCTTCATAACGTGACCAGTCCACGGTATTTGGGGTAATTGCTGAACTTGAATACATCTATTAAAGATGAGGAAAACTGCAATATTCAGACTCTTGAGCTGAGTTGGACGGGATGATGAAGAGTCAATTTGTTTTAATCAGAGGTTTTGCCACTTGGTTCCAAGCTGGATCAGGTAACGGGTGCGTGAGTTCCTAATGGACTTTAAATAAACTGAGGTAGCATGAATTAGCGTGAGTTTTTCTGGACTCAAGTCCATTTGGGTACTTTCTTCAAGGGTCCATTCAGACTTGGCTTGAATTGAGGTGGGGGTTTTTCTTTTTCTTTTTTATTATCATGTTTCACCTATCATTTTTTTGGTTGTTTTCACTATGTTCTTTTTTTTTTCTTTTTACTTTTCACCCCTCTCAGTTCTTGCCTCCCCCAACCAGTCAAGCTGCAGTTTTCATTAACATCTTCGCAGATTCATCTGTAGGGAAGACAAAAATTGAACTTTATGTTTGGTCAATAAAGTTCATTCTGAGGGCAAAACTGTAGCCATAAGAGTAGAGAATGCTTTGATTGTGGATATTGTTTGCAAAAGAGCTACAAATTCTAAAATGTGGATGTTTCACAAACATCTTAAACCAGGCAACACAGAAGACCTCTACAATCACCACCATTTGAGTATCTGACCAAATAGCAAATGAACTATAGTCACAATCTCTCCTTCTGCTTCTGAGTTATTTAAAATCACTGCCAAAGAAGTGGTTTTGCTTTGACTCTGTGATATATATAAAATGTCATCACTTCGTCATGTTATCCTATTAGACAATTGTGTGAAGTTTTATTGTAATTAGTGTATAAATTCTTGAGTTATGGCCAAAAACAAAAAATGTTTTTGGGTAGTCACTGTGACTTTTGCAGTTGACCACCGAAATCTAGTCAGTTCATCCTTGAGTTCATGTGACAGGTGTGCTGAATTTGAAGAAATTCCCTCCGAGCTAAAAAAACCCCATAATGCATGCATAACGCCTTTGGCCACAGGTGTCGCAAGCACAGAGGAAAAAAGATGGGTGTTGTTTATTGCAGTGATTGGTTGGAATGATGTGCATGGAACTTCTCTTGTTCTGATTGGTACTATAAGCTATGTTTGCTGTTGCTTAAGCGGCATTAGAAGCTAAGAAACTATCTACTTACTTTGATTATGTGTATATATCTGCTTTGGCTGAAGCACTGCTTTTTAATGTATTTCAAATAAAAAAAATGTTCATGACCTCCATACTGTCTTATGGACAGGTGCATTCAGTTTTGCCTACCTGAACATGCTCTGCTGAAGGTCCAAGGACTGGCACGTTCCTAGTGAAGTGGACAAAAATTAATGGGACTGCTGTGCTTAATGGCACAGTCACACTGGAGTAAATATAGGACAGCAACCTCCTTGTGACAAGGAAAACTTGGTGGCTGCAAGATTTTTTTTGCATTTGGCAACCAATTGCAAATAGTTGCAGCGACCACTTTCAATCACATGGCGACTGCACAGGTCATCTGGTGGTAGGCAAACTTTCTCCAAACAACTGTGGTCCAACTGGTGGTCAGACAGATTGGCAAAAGTTTGCAAATAATTGGCATCTAATTTATAAATGCAGACAGACTTCCAATATGTTGCAATCAGTCTGCACTGATGAGTGCAACCTATCCGTGATGCGTCTTATTGTAATAGGGGACTCAACTCAGCTAGTTTTCAAGTGGTTGTATTCTGGTTATATTCCTACATAAAAGCAAGGTTGCTGAGAGCCTATGTCATTTTGTAGGCAAATTGCCATCCTGCAGCAACTACATCATTGTTTGTGGAGGAATTTCTGAATTTCAGTTTCAAATCTATGAGGTTCTGGCTGGACTCTGGATGTAAGCAGTTAAAGTGAATTTCTGTTTAATGTGAATTTCTGTGTATGTAGACGGCAACAGATTTGTGATTTTTTGCCAATATATCACAGTTAATCGCTGTATTATTACAAACAGATTGCATGTAATTACCAACTTGACCCCATTTAATTGCAAACTGATAGCAGACTGATAGCAGACTGATAGCGGACTGACCCCGTTCATATTGCCATTTTATCGCCGTCTTGCACCAAAGTTTCTTTAAAGATGGCAACTGACTGTGACTGGTCCCAGACCCAGTCCCCGTCTTCAAAGTCGCAACTTCAAAGGCAACAAGACAAGTTGCAAGATCACTGCATGCGGTCGGAACAATTTTGGTCAAGCTGCAGTCTCCAACTACCGTTTTCCCTAGTGTGAGTGTAGCATAACTTTGCTTAATTACTTTGTAAGGTTTGATCATGATTACAAAGTATTCATATTTCCCCAATACATTTTCACTTTTTTTTACATTTCATAATATAGCATACATCCAGCTATGCTCACAAGACAATCTCTTGTATTGCAAACATAGACAGTGAAGTAAAGCCTCAAGCTGAGCTTTTTCGCCGCTGCCATCTTCAAAACCATCTTTGTAACAAGTGAGACATTGCTCTGACTGTGAAACCACATGCCCACTGGCTACCAACTTGTGATTGACAAGACCAAAGGGCCGTTTCCCCATAGATTTCTACAGAACCAAATCTTTTTGCAACCACAGGAGTCACTCCCTGCTGGCCATTAGAAAAAAAATGTAGATTTAAGGCACTTCCACCTTGAATTCACTTTTCAGACCCAGAAGCTACGTCTATCTTTTATACTGTATAAAGCAAACTGATAAATAGTGGCATCTTCACAGAGCTAGCAATGCACAAAATATCACAACTTTTAGATGTGTAAGAACATCGGGATAACAGTCAATATAAGTCAGTAAAATTTACGTTATCAAAAATAAAACAACAATACAACACAATCTACAAGAAGAGGACAGACTGATACACGAAGAGAGGAATATAGTGGAAAAGAGGCTGAAGTATGGAAGGTAATTTTGTTGAATAGATAAAAATGCACACAAACAAAAAGCAGCGAGCATGTGTGTTTCCCAGGGACATCAGGCTTTATAGAGTCCATCATCACAGCAGGAGGAAAAGAAATCGCTCCTGCTGGAGGAAGTGCTAATGGCTCTGCGCTGTGAGTGTGTCACTTTACGTGTGTGTGTGTGTGTGTGTGCGCGAGTGTTGATTGATCGAACATGCCAAGTCCATCTCAGCATTTCCTAATGGGAGCCAGAGTGTGAAATTGCCAAAACAGAAAGCAGCAAATAATCAGAACAGACACACATATTGAAACAAACACACACATCTTTCATCATCCATAGGTCTCATACTTTCTCTTTATGCTTCTCTCTTACAAACACACACACACACACACACACACAGTTGTTTGTCTCCACCTTTTTGTCTGTAATTACTGGTATTTTTCATGGCTGCTACCCACTTTGCTCCCCTTCCCTCTGTACTCAAGGGAAAAGTAAGTCTCGTTGTATCAGCATATTTTCTGTCAAGAACTAAATCACCACATGCAAACACGCAGACACAGGTACCAAAACACATCACTGTCACGAACAGATCAATCACTGGGAAAAAGTTAATTAGAGAGTGCTTATATTTGCTTTTTTCTCTCTTTCTCTCCAGTAGTGTTTGTGTATGTGTTTCCAGGCGTCTCCAGGCAGTAGCAGATACCTTCCCCAACTCACACTACAACCACACATTTATAACAAAGGCTTCTGAGCTGTGTGTGTGTGTGTGTGTGTGTGTGTGTGTGTGTGTGTGTGTGAGAGTGTGTGAGACACATTTATCCGCATAGTAACCAACTGTGCCCAAGCTTTCAGTTATTAAAAAAAGCTCTTTGAGTGTGTGTTCATATGTCAAATTAAAGCTAGACTGTTCCTACTGCTCCTGTGGGACCTGGTAAGTGATTTGCGGTCTGAAGGGAGGCTATTTGCAGTGTTTTCTGGGTGAGGAAAAATAGGTCAATTTTTTGATCAGAAAAACCAGCAAATACACAGCTTGGAGCAGCAGAAATTATCTCTGTTGCTCTACTGTAGGGTGTATGACAGTTTATCACTATAATCCAAAAAAAATATCCCAATTCAAGATTAGCTAACAGTGTATTAGCTAACATGCAGAGAAATTTCTGAGAATAGTTTGGAGGGCAGAAAGCTGAAAACACATATTCATTTTGGTGGGTTTAACTTTCTGACTTACCTATGGTAATAACCCATTATCCCTGTATAAAGGGGAACTATTTTTTAATTTTCAGCTCCACATTTTTATTCTTTGACTCTTATAGAGTAGCTTTGCATGATTCACAGTTCACAATAATCTTATACTGAGTCTTGGTCCAGCAGCTCAGTTCATCCTCTGTCTGAAGCAGGCTGTTTTAACTTGGCTCCCTTTAGGACAACTTTTTTCTGATTGATGGCCCCATGCAAAAGATTATAACAGAAGGTGGGTGGGGCTGCTGACCTTTCTTTGATATCACACAGAGCCAAGAGTAGAAAAAACTGTGTGAAACAGAGGAGTTAGAGCAGTCTGAAGCCTGAGCTTTTTCGTCACATCCACTGACTTCATTATTTGAAACTCTGGCCATTTTCAACATGAGCATTTATCACCGTAACAGCACAGTTATGACAGAAAATATGGAAAAGCATAACCGATCACCTTTAAAGATACACCCCTCAAATATAGTCAGACTATTTCAAGTTCATACGCTCTAAATGCCCTCTCCTTCTAAAGCGCACCGTTGAAAACATACATTTTCATTGGTTTAAAAATCCTAAATGTTTAGTGCATATTGTGACCCACAAGGGCCGACATTACTTTGGGTGCACAATACATTCTGGGTAAGTTATGTAAACTGGTTGCCCTCCAGTGCTATCATTAAAAAGCTGCGATTTCTAATGGGCTGGAATATAAAAAGCATTTTTAAAAAATGGGACGCTGTGTTGCTTTTGGTTGTAAATTCCAGTCAAAAGGAAACAGGGGAATTTACTTTAGCCTTCACAGCTTCCCTGTCAATAAGAAGAGCTGCCAGTTCAGTAGGCTTGGCAATCTACGGGTGTTCAATATTCTCCAAGTAAGACTGATGGAGCTATTCTGACAGATTTAGACACATTGGATGCAGCCATACGGTGGCTAGCAGATGTGCACAAGCTGGTAATTATGGACCACGCACATGTGTGAACATGACAGACAAACCTGATCAGCCACAATAACCAAATGTTGCTATAATCAGTTGAACATGGGAAGTGTATTGTGAGATGTAAGACAGCAGCATTAAGGTAAGTAGAACAAAGTCCTGAGATTTCAAATAGAGTGTACAGAGTATGGAGAGAAAATATGCAGAGCTTTGGAGGCTGTACTCACAGTCGAGACAGGGCTTCATTCTTCTGAAAGAGCAACTCTGGTAGCTGGCTGAGACGATTTTTGTTTAGGCGACTGTGTCGACAAACAAATAAATAAATAAAAAAATCAATTCCAATTAAAAAATTTTAAAGAATGAAATCTTCCTTCTGTGTAAATATAATGTCTTTATATTGTGTTCTCACAGTCTTTCCAGCTCCTTCAGCTCATCGAATGCGCCTCTCTCTATGTTACTGATCTGGTTTTCCATCAGATGACTGCAAGAAAAAAAAAAAAGACAAAAATTGCTCAATTGTTCAATAAATACTTAAAAACACACATAAATATTCACTGTTTAAGCATATACTTTTTGTACCTAGTAAAAAAAAAACAGGATATATTAAAGAACACAATGGGTTATCTATTTGGTAAAAAAAAACTGAAACATAAGCAGGATCACTAAATTAATATAAGTAGGGACTATGATTATTAACTAAATTATTTTCTCAACTGATATCATGCTTTAATCCTTCCTTGTGAAACAGGAGTTGTTGGTCAGTCTGAATCTGAGTGTCGTGAAAATAAAGTAGGTATCCCTCAAATATAGGTTCTTAGACTTTTATTGTTTATCTTATTTATTAATGAGTTTATGAGTGTGCTGAGGAATTTGAGTAACTCCAACTTGGACTGCTTGCACAAGGTGGTACAAAACTGTTTCCATGTGCTTGTTAATCAGAAACCTTCCAATTACAAACACTTTTAAGGTGAGAATTCAGTTCAATTCAGTTTTATTTATATAGCGCCAAATCACAACAGTTGCTTCGAGGCGCTTTGTATTGTACGGTAAAGACCCTACAATATTAGAGAGAAAACCCCAACAGTCAGACGACCCCCTATGAGCAAGCACTTGGCAACAGTGGGAAGGAAAAACTCCCTTTTAACAGGAAGAAACCTCCGGCAGAACCAGGCTCAGGGAGGGGCAGCCATCTCCCGTGACCGGTTGGGGGTGAGGAGAAACAGAAGAGAGCAGAGGGAGACTGGACAAAAAAGGCACATCTATGGGAGAGAGACAGGGTTAATAATAGCTAATGATTAAATGCAAATGGTGTATAAACACATGGAGAGTGAAAGGAAGTGAGGAAGAGGAAGTGCTCAGTGCATCATGGGAAGCGCCCAGCAGCCTAAGCCTATTGCAGCTTAACTAAGGGATGGTTCAGGGTCACCTGATCCA
>VUQI01028646.1:0-13464 GCA_015106735.1 Paratilapia polleni | reverse complement strand
AAAAAAGTCTTGGTAAAGACAGCACTTCTGTTCCACAATGATAACTTCAGGCTGCACTGCTGTCTTGTCTTTAGGGAACCCTGGGGAGAAAGAGGAACCAGAAACAACGTGGATCATTCAAAGATGGTACGTCCACTCATGTGTCACTTTGTCTGTGTCTCTAAATTTGGCTGCAGGACAACAAATAGTTGGAAAATACCAATTATGTTTGACTTTTTTAAAATTAGATTGCAAAGGAATCGTATGCTGTAAAATTCCTCAGTTGTGAAAATGCTGAGTTTGATATGGAGATTGCTATTATTTCCATGCTGTAGCTCAGAAAAGAGGGGCAGCAGATGGGGAGAGTGAACAGGAAATCATTCACTCTGAGCACTCCCGGCATGCTAAATACCTGTTGTGCCTTGAATGTGGCATCTTAATCTCAACCTTCAGGCACTGCAGCATCTCCTTTTTGAGAAGTGATTGTGTTCATCGAAGAAGCTTCCTTTTATAAAACAGATATCTGACTGGACCAGCTGTTCAAGAACTGCCTAAAAAAAAAAACTCTGTTACAGTCGAAAATATGAAATGAAATAAACACTGACATGTTTGCTTCTTTTTAGTCCATGAGGATGGCTTTGATCTGTTCTCAAAAATGTCAAATTAAGCTGCACATTTAACATACTGAGGATCAAACGTGTGATCTTACACTAGCTATAGACTCCAACACTTCAGACACAAACCTGCATTAAAGCTAACTCTCTATCAGCTTTTCACCAAACGGATGCATTCTCACCTCCCACCTCATTCTCAAATGGTCCTCATGATGTTGTCACAGTCCTGCCCAGATTTAGCATTTCATTTGTTACATTTCAGAATATCCATATTTGCCTTTTTTATTCCCAAATTTTGGGGGTGAATAACAGCAGAATCTCATAATGAGAGTAGTAGACTTTAAAACTGTGCATTTAGGATTTTGCTGTGTGATGTAAATTTTTACTTTGTGATATAAACTTTTCTGAATTCAAACTGATGTTGATGCCATCCTCAGCTACACCGCGCCTCTACCAGGAGATCCGTGAGCGGGGGCTGCACTCCACAAACCAAGATGAGTCGTTGGATGACTCTTCGGTGGCGGAGGAGCCTCCTGCGGAGAATCAGGGCATTGTGATAAAGAGCTACCGGCCAACCCAGCTTACCTGGAGCCAGCTGCCACAGGTACATGTCCAAATGCAACAAGGGAATCAAGTGTAGACTAAGAGTTCTTTCTAGTGACAATCTTCAGTTATAATTAAACCAGTGTACATATGTAGAAATCTGTTTTGGTCCTCACTTCCTTCAGCAGAGAAGATTGTCTGCCTTCTGTTCAAATACTCTTCCTTCATTTTTTTTTAAACATAAATTTTGTTTAATAATATGCAATATAAAAGCTTAGTTTTATTGTATGTGTTCTATATACTGTAAATTTCCTCCAGACTCTAACCAAGTTTGCTCTTGAGGTCGCTTTTTGTTTTTAAATTTGAAAGAAAGGTTAATTTCAGACTGTTGATTTCATCTTGTATCCCTTACAAAGGTGAAGGAAACTGGTATTCTGAAAATGGTCACACCTCAGGAGAGAAAGAGACAGGAGGTAAGTGTGTGTTCGTACATACACTTCCAGTTAGAAATATCCTGCAAGCAGAAGTCAAAGGGGGCTGGTGGAAAGGTGTCACGGTTAATGTGTGATGACAGATTATTGTCAAGAGTAAGGACATTTGATAAACTGGAACAAATGTAAAGGTTGCATAAGTAATTGTATTCATTTAATATATCAGACACTGGATAGGTGCATAATGTGTCACTGAAGGTGCAAGCTCTGGAGCAGGGTAGGTTATAGTTTTGTGGTAAAGTTTAACTTATTATTACTTATTACTTATTTGGCCTGCTGTAGGCCGGATGTGGTAACCACAATTACTGCTAGGTTTGGTCAAAGGTAACAGTAATCAATTTAAATTTAAGCTGATGCTGCTCTTTAGAATCACAGTCTTTATATTAAGGCTAAGAGATAAAAAAAAAAAAACAGCCAGATAAGATGATGCTTCGTGCGTTAATATATTGTGGATTGCAGTTGGATACATCCTCAAAGAGTAATAAACCTCAGAGCTACAGCAGCAGTACGGGTCAGCTGATCACATCAGTTTGAATATTTTGAGGCGACTCACTTCTCTCCACTGCACCGCTACACTGGATTTGCTGGTTCCACCATCTTCCAAACTCTCCTTAACCCCTTCTCTTAAAGGGATTGTGATGCTACAGAAATCAGCACAGCACTAATGCAGCTCAGGGGCTGAACATTTCAGAAAGCACGAAAACTACACTTTCTACTTTCTACAGTGAAGATTTTGCCAGTTAAACATGCAGTACAATGTAACCATAAGGCATGTTGCACTGACGAGTTCAAGGCATTTCAGTCAGAATGTTTACGTTAGGAAAAGTAACTTTTTTCATAAGATAAAATACATTTTCCTAAATATTCTTTATGGTAGAAATAAGTTCAGCAGTGTTGATCTGTTTCTGTTAATCACTGAGTTGGAGAGAAAAGCAGCAATAGCCTGTGATTACAATAAAAACTGATACTGGAATAAGAAAAGCCATTAATAGTTTTTTATTACTGGGGGGCAGTTTAATATTGTGCTTTCATTGATTCGAGAGAGACACGATGACCCAAGTTGTCCTAAGTGTGAGTCAAGATTAGAAATCACAGAATCCTAAGTTTCACATAATTTAGCCCAGTAGTATAGACAGTTTTGGTTTTAAAAACTAAACAAAAACAAACAAGCAAAAAAACAAAAAATAAATAAATATGCAAGATAATCCTGAGTGAAATTCCTGAATTGAAACTTGTTCTCACAGGATTTGTCTAATGGCTCTTTGGGCAGAGTAGAAACTCACTGAGGTAGATTCAGGTAAAGTTAATATGACAACAAATCCGGTTATATTTCATTCCAGAAACTTCTGAAAAGTAGACAAACATTATAAACTGATAACTATCTGTTTAGTGTAACACTGTCTCAGGGTGGATTTTTCCCTTTTATAGTGTGTCCTTAATAGCAGTCTGAGTTAGATGTTGTGTCAATAGCAAAGGTCCACCCTGTGTGCATTACAGTCCCTGAAAAAAGCCACACCTTGTTACTGTAATAATGCTCTGGCAGTCTCCTAAACAGGTCCTTATCATGCTCTTTTGTACCTTTGGTCAACTCGCGAGTCTACTTTTAAGGGTGAAGCATTTTGCTACGGATATGCAGCCACCCATAGCATGTTTTAGGAACTATGAAATCATTTTGCTGAAGTTTGGGCTTGCTGAGGTTAACTAACAATGCTGCACTTCTTGTGGGTACACTGTAGTATAATGAAGATTTGAGCAAAGACAAAAAAATTGCAGCACAGAGCAGATCAGACCAAGTCCACCAGGCAGACTTACTTTAGACTTTACTTTTGAGCTTCTAGTCAAAAAGATATTTGAAATTTTCAATAAGTAGTGTACTTGAGCTTAGCTCAGCTTATGCCCTTATGCCCTTTGGTCCTTTCTGGAAGGTGTGTCATTACCACCTCATTGCTCACCCTAACCCTCCATTACATAATATTTATGCTGTCATGCAGCAAAAAATACAATGCCACTAAGCAAGCAGTGATGATGTGTCTTCTATTTCTGCATCTTTAATCTTCAATGTTATGTCAGTTTAATGTTGAATCTCCACAAAAAAAAAAAGAACACTGGGACCTTAGAGCCACAGCTCTTCCAAACCACAAACAACCTTGGTAGATCAGAATGCAATGCAGCAACAGCCAGTGTTTTATTTTGTGTCAGCTACAGGGCTGCTGCATGCTGTTGATCTTGTTACTGCATTGCAGCTAATCACAAAACCCACAGCTGAATGCAGTAAGTAGACGCTTTCTCTCTGGATTGGGTTAAAAGGAATTCTAGGAAATGTAGGAACTCACTACATCACACAGAAAATAAGGAACATGCGGAATTAAAGTGATAGAACTCAACAGCAGCACATTGTGGGTACTTAGTACGTGTTGCATAGTGAATAGCTCATAGCTCAATCACATTTACGCGGGCATGTGTGTGTGATCATTTGACAGGCCATTTTTGAGATCATCAGCTCAGAGCATTCGTACCTGCACAGCCTGCTCATCCTGTTGCGTCACTTCAAGGAAAGCGAAGCGCTGAGGAAAACAATGACAGCCACAGAGCACCACCACCTCTTCTCCAATATTTCTGTCATCCATGAAGTTAGTCAAAGGTCAGCACAAAACTCTTTAAGAATCTCATAATTATATCGGTATGCAAAGCAGGGCCATAAAGTGCTAGTTCATAAACTCTCTACTGTCTTTTGCTTACTGTGTTTTTTAAGTAGAACTTCACACTCTGTTTTTTTTTTTTTTGTGGAAAGCGGTGACGCTGAATTCCTCTGAGACATGGTTTCATGTGAGAAATGGGTTGATTCAAAGATTCAGGTAGAGCTTTTTGCATGTCTTTAGTGTCCTGGAGGCCCTGTCGACATGTTAAAACATGCTAGTCAAACTGGTTCTGCTGCCTAGGTGCTCAGAGTGGTATTCCCAGGCTTTATAATGATAATGTGTTTGAAAGCAGCGTCTGTGTGTTGCGAGCAATTTTATTAATGAGAAGAAATGCCCTTTCGTCTTTGATCCTTATCTACTGTTCCCAAGTAAAACAGGATCTGTGAAACTAGTGGCAGAATGTGAATCTGTAGCTGTTGTCTGCATATCTGCATGTGAATGCGTGTCCTTGGTTTGTCGACTGGGCTGTTTTTAGGTCTTTTTTTTGTTTTGTTTAAAAGCCACTTTTCAAGGGCAGGGCTAAAAGTCATTTTTCATGCTGATGTTACTGGGAAAAAATTATAAAGCTCTTATAGGGGGAATGTCAAAAATATTACATATATTCAGTATTTTAGTATAATGTTGCTTGAAATGATCAGTTTGTGTGCTTTCAGGACAGTTTGTTAATTTTTCGTTCAAAACAGGAGAAAAAGATCAAAACATAATTTCTTCCAGTTGCTGAAGTTGCTTAACATCTTGGCAAACAATACTTCCATGGGGTATGTGTCAATAGGTTTCAATAGAGTTTAGATTGCCATAGCTGGTTCACAGATTTTTACTAATATACAGTACTCTGCTACAGTCTCGAGCCTCCCCTCGTTTCTTTATATTTTGCTAGGAAAATGGGAAAGAGGTGCAGCAATTTATCGAAACGTGCAAAAATGGAAAGACAGTATGTTAGGCAAAAACAGAGTTTGTACCATTTTTGCGACAAGCTGCTAGTAACAAAGTGCCTAAAGACACCATTTTTTTTTACATAACAGACAACTTTGCTAAATTGTCTGTAATGTGTAGACATAACACTGGTTCATCCTCTGAGTTAGGTGCTTTTTATGCCTGAAGGATTCGTAGGTCAATGTTAAGTGACTTAATAAACAATAAACAACAAAAAAAACATTCCTCTGAAAATGGTCAGGTACAAGGACTGGACTGAAAATGAGTGAAAAAGCAGCCGAAGTCCAAAGAAAAACAAGTCTGGAGAACTATTGCTCAAGACCACTTGAGAAAGTTGAATTACAAGAAAGTGTGGCTCCTAGGAAGTAGAATATGAAGAAATGAGGGGTGGTTCAAGACTTTTGCACAGCACTGTAAATTCAAACCACTGAATTCTGTACATTGATTGATCCTTATCACTCTAAAATATCATGAAATTTAAACCTTAAAGTACTCAGTTCAGCCTGAGCATGCTTTGTACATATCCTACACAGGTGAGAGAAAAAACACAGTCCTTTCAAATATTTACTGAACTCTCGATCCATCATCAGGTTTTTTGAGGACCTTGAACAACGTCACAATGAATGCCCAGTGATCACGGACATTAGCGACATTGTTCAGAACCATGCTACCAACCACTTTGAGCCCTACATCAGCTACTGCTCCAATGAAACCTTCCAGCAGAGGACCCTGCAGAAACTACTGTGAGTAGGAGAACAAACAAGCTGTTGAGTTTCTCCAGTAACATGGCCGGATGAGCTGAACACATCTTTTTGCATCTCTTAGGTCAAGCAACGGTGCTTTCAAAGAAACCCTGAAGCAAATCGAAATGAGCAGTGAATGCAGAGGCCTCCCTATGCTCTCCTTTCTCATCCTTCCCATGCAGCGAGTAACCAGACTACCACTACTGCTGGATGTCAGTTTAAGCTTTACTTTACTATATGAGAAGCTTGCATAACTCCAAAAAGAAACGGTTCATATTCACATCTCCTGGGGTGCAGATGTATACTTTGCAAAAATTATTTTATTTAAGTGGAACATACAAAGCATCTTAAAAAGCACTTTTAAAATAACATAATCTGAAACATCTTAAAATTACACCCTCTGTGGGTTCATGGTCAGCAGGTTGTGTGTCTTTTCTCTTTGGGTAAATCAGAATCATACATACATACATTAGAGCCTGACCGAAATAGGATTTTTAAGATAGATACTGATATTTGATTATTTAAAAATCTGATATATCGGCCAAACATTTTTTCCTTTCATACATATAAGACTTAAAACAAATTGAGCATTTGTTGTGTGTAGTTATTTATAGGCCTTACTAAAATAATATGACAGCAGAGTTTAAAAAAAGTCTTATTTTATTGTAACAACAAGTCGCAGATTACTCGTTTGCTCTCTGCCCGACTCTACTTGGATCAGCTGGTTGTTGATGTTTGTGGCGTTCCAAACACGTGTTGCCAACAGGGAAGTTGCAGAGTGCCCTGTGGTGGACAAACTATGCAATATCAACACTCAAAACATGGTTGAAGGGTGTTTCTCTTCTTTATTTTTTTTAGTTTATTGACCGTTATAAATGCTGATACCGATGTATTGGCAAATAGCTAATATCGGCTGATACATTGGCCCTGCCGATATATCATGTGGGCTGTAACGTACATGCAACTGTAACTATATGCACTAAGTTTTAACAAATAGGTTGGCCTACAGAAGTAAGTAACTAGTATTTAGAGATTTTAATACCTATGTTTGCTCCTCAGACAATCTGTCAGAAAACTCCACGAGGGACAGCGCAGTACTATGCTGCTATTTGGGCACTGTACTCCATCAACAAGGTATTGATGCTGAGGACAGCTCAGCTAGGATGCATGTAAAGCACTCTGTAGCGCCACGGTAATCATGTGAGAGTGGACTGTGACATTTATGTTGTTATTGTTAAAATTATCTCAACAGTTGGTCACTAGCTGCAATGATGGAGCAAGACGGATGGAGAGAACAGAGCAGATGTACACCATTGAGAAACAAATGGATTTTGGTAAAATCAAGGTGTGTTTCTACACAAACACATTCAAGAAAGAATACAGTGAACACAGGGTGTTACACTTAGTAAAATGTTATGTATAATTGTAAATATGAACAGCAAGAAACATAATCTATCTTGTGTAATAATGCATATCCAGCAGAAAATAAAACATCTTAGTCCAGTTCGCTAACCTGGACTGACAAATCTGTGGTGCTGGCAGGCATTTCCTCTGGTGTCATCATCGCGTTGGCTAAAGAAGCGTGGTGAGCTGCGCATCTCAACTGAAGAATTCAGCATATGGAGGGCTTTCAGCACCAGAAGCTACTACCTGTTTCTCTTCAATGATGTAATGATTGTTACCAAGAAGAAGAGGTGAGTGGGAATGGAGTAAACTGAGGGTGTTCACAACCTTCTTGACCTAAAATGTAAATTGATATTATGTGGGTACAGTGGGAAATTTTGAACTTGAGTATAAAGATGATTGCCAGAGTTAGTTTAAAGTTTTCTCTGTGTACTGATTGATTAATTCAGAGTTCTTTCAATGAATTTTGCAAACTACTTTTGCAACATTACAAAAGCACCAGAAGTGAGCAGGTAACTTGTTTTATTACTCTCATGTGTAGGCTCCCATTTTGTGAACAGGCATAACCTTTGATGAAGATATCAGCAAATATTCCACAGCATGTCAACAAATCACAATCATTAAGACTCAGTCTAATAATAAATTCATTTTGTATATATCGAGTAACGTGGCATGACACACAAATAAATCACACATTTTTAGCTCTAGATGCCCTGTGGATTTTAAAATGCACAATTAAAAACTTCAGTCAAATAACTTAAAACTCACAAGCATTTTCATTCACTTTGGTAGTTATTTCCTAGTGACTCTAGTGGACACTAAGTAGATCCAGCTGCTGACAGAACATGAGACACAGAAGAGAGAAGGAAAAGGGACAGAGCAAGGAGAGAGTATGGATGTGGTGCTTGCATACTTGAGATTCTTCAATCCTGCATTCAGCACGTCAGCTCGAAAGACTACAGCTTTCTGTTTTGAGTTAGGGAGAAACCAAACAATGTCAGCTCAGAGGAAGGAGTTGCCCACAACACTGGAGGTATTTAGACAGTTTTTAAATCAGGTGATAACATCTGAGAAAGGCTGTTATCAGTCATGGAATGTAGTTTTGACTGCTTTGGAAGCAAATACATTCACACTTACACATAAACCAGTTTTCACAATATTTCTGTGACTGTCCCAGCAGATTTGACAAGAGGACACAATAAGTTTAAACTCGAAATACGATGTTTTGTTTTGTTTTGTTTTTTCCCCATGTCTGTCCAGTGAGGAGAGTTTCGTGGTGTTGGATTATGCTACTTTGGAGAATGTTGAGGTGGAGGCTGGAGAAGATGGAGAGAAACGGCAGTCTCTGCCAGGCAGGAACAGCTCCAGCTACCTTTCCTTTAGACTGCTGATGAGCAAGAACAGCGAAGGGAGATCAGAGCAAATCTCCCTAATGGCTGACTCCAGGTACTGCAACTCTCCATCTCCATCAGCCATGTACTGCTCCCCTTAAATTCAGTTAACATCACTCTAGTAGGAGTTTACTTTAGAAACCACATCCTGAGGTCTAACTTCTAATGACTTATATCACACATATGATACTACAAACTTGCTATCTCTGAATATTGATAGCTATTTATTCAAAATCACATTAACAGGTAACTGTCAATGAAACCACATCTGATATTTTGTATCTGGTGCCCTCTACTGCCAGATACAAAATATCTGAGATGCTCCTGAGATGGCATGGCAGCCTGAAATGCTCCCATGCCTGTAGCATATTCTTAAGAAACAAATTTTATAATGTCAGATGTACCATAAAATACAATGTTTTTTGGTCTTTTTTTGATTGTGCTTTATTTTTAATTCTTCTCTATTACCAAGGGTGGACCGGGCACGATGGATAGTTGCTCTTACAGGGCACAAGCAGCCAGGTGACTCCACTTCCACAGATGGTAAATCTGCACGATTTAATTCTGAAGAACTTTGAGCATACTTGAGATTCTTCAATGCTGCATTCAGCATGTCAGCTCGATCATAATTTTCATTGGGTTCTTGAGATGTTTTTAATCTGTTATGAACTCCTTCCACGCAGTCCAGCACAGAAAACAGATGATTTGCAATCACTTTGTTACATTTTCAGTGAGTTTGTAACTATTTAAAATGAAGTCACATTCGCTTACACAGCTGCAGATTTCCTCTTTTTGTTGTCCTTTTTAGATTTTCTTTGAACCATAATGAATCACATTGAAAGGAAAGCTTCCAATATTTCAGATTTAATTACATTTAGACTCCAAAAGCAACAAATAGAAGCATTTTGGCTTCTCTCTAGAGACAGATGTGGACCAATCATTCAGATTCTGATGTACCCAGTGACCAGTATGTCTTTGTAACTAATAAGATCAGAACATATACAGTGTTTTAGATATTAAAAGGATTTTCAAATGAAAGTATTGATGTTTTGAAATGAACACCCTTGTAATACTGTGAGTCACTGGCATATCTAAAACCAAACCATCACAAAGGTTGCAGTTTGTGTAGTGCTGTAGTAGTGAGCATATCTGTTGACATTTGGTTTTATCAAAGGGCGTCCCATTCCAGCAAATCCAGCCACACCACAGGAAGTAATGTCATGCGCTTGTGTGAATTTACATCCTGTTGCATTTAAATTAGGAATTAGTTTTCCTGACTTTTTACAGCACGCTAAGATGCCCCACATACGAGTATAAGAAAATGTAGCCAAAAGTTTTATGAAACTCGTTGTAAAATGTTTCAGGTCTGCCACAGTACGAGGCCACCAAATCCTACATGCCAAAGGAGCCAGATGAAATAGGTCTCAAAGAGGCCGAGCTCGTCATTGTCCTGCAAAAAGAAGAAGGTGAGACCTTCTTGGATTCATTCCTATCTGCAATACAATGTCAGTTCCCCACCTTCAAACAGAGTATTGTCTTGTTTTGCATAAAAGCATGTAAGTGTGCTTTGAAGTTGACCATAACCATCTGCTTCTCCTAGGATGGTGCTATGGGGAGAGAATGCGAGATGGGGAGAGGGGCTGGTTTCCTGCTAGCTGTGCCATAGAGATAACCAACCCCGATGTCATAGAGAGCAATGTACAACGTATGAAGCGCTTGCGCAAAGAGACAGATGTCTGAAGGACTGTGAAGACTGCACTGCTGGTGACTAAACATAGGAAACTATCAGTTACAGTAAAAGTGGTCCAGAGCTCCATTAACAGGCTGAAAAGCATTTACTGGGCATAGGAAAGATCTTAAATGGCCATTAATGCCATTCTCTGGTTCCAGTGGGCCAAGATGAATATAATGCAATGATTCAGGTTCCTGGTGTCTTATGTTGCTCTCTACTGTCAGATTATCCAGACAAGTTATTTTAAAATATGTCAGTCATGTTCATAAACAATTTAGTAACATTAAGGACTTTTCTCCACCTGTAGAATGTGCAGCACATAAAGACTGGAGATTTTCTTTGCTAAGTGTACATTTCACTCACCCTGTACAGCACAACCCAGTCATTTTCTTCTTCTTTAAAACTGCATTTCAATTAACTTGCTGCAGTAAAATGAACCTTATATGCAGGGAATATTTGTTGATAAATACTGGTTACTGCATTGTGTTAATGTCTAGGATGCTTTGTAGGGTTGCTTTATTATTGTGCTGTGATAAGAAAAAGAACAAAGTTCTGGTTAAACATTTGCTATTGTAGTTTATGATGAACTGCACCACTGCTGAACACTTCAACTGCGTATTCTGTAACTGAAAGAGAAATTTGATGGTTTGTGCCTTTGTTCTTATCCTGTATACTTGAAATAAAAAGCCACCACTCCAGACATTTTCCTGGTTTCTGGACTTTTATTTGAGCTTGCATTTGTTAAAATGTTTGAATACATAAAAAGTTATTTAAAAATGTCAAACTGACCAGATATCAAATTCCATTTTTATCTTTAAAAACCATTTGGTGTAAAAACTCAAAAGAGATTTAGAAAAACATTTGCTGTTTCCCCAAAACTTTTTGTAGCTGTCACGTAAAAATAATGGAAAAAAAACAAGTCTGCATAGATTCTGCAGGCAATCGGTGGTAATCTGGTCGAATGCATGGTGCAAGCTTGTGACGATCGTCAAGTCAAATCGTTATTGCTCAGATCTTGTTTGATGTTTCTCCTTGTTGACAAAAAAACTGCAAAAGAAGAACATTAGCACATTAGTTCATTGTATGTCTGCAAACTGCCTTTTTATTTAACATTTCCAACCATATGGGTTTAGAGATTTCGCATGCTGCATAATGGGATGCTTCAAAATGTACATCATCAGAGAGAGTATCCAAAGCTGCTGCTCATACAGCAGTCAGACAATAGCGAGAGGGCTCAATGGTGCCAGACAGTTTGCTTTATCAAATCCACTACATGACCTCATACTTTGGATCATCCACTACAGAGCCAAAAAAAAAAAAGTGCACATGATGAGCTATTCAGCCTTACAAAAATAAACTGCTGTAAGGCTGCCTCACTTGTTTGTATGTTTTCAGTCCCAGATGTTACATCTGATGAACAAATGTGAATTCAGACACAAGTTAATGGACATGATCAAAGCAGACCCAGACTCACCCGGACGATGGTAAAAGATGGTAGGTGCCGGTCGGCAGGTTGTTTCCTACTCAGCCCCACCCTGCTGGGCCTCGGGAGCGGACGTTTTCTCTGCAGATGGGTCACCTCCTGTCTTGGCCTCCTTGTTTTCCTGGCCAGTTTTGCCACCAGTCTGTTGGCGTCTGCGGCGGTAGTTGAAGTTACGGCGGTAGCGCCGCTGGCGGGGCTGCTGATTTTGACCACCTTCGCCGCCCTGATTCTCCTTGTCCTCCTCACCGTCCCGCACCGGTCTGGGACGGGGTGGACCCCTAAAGTTAACAAGCAAAAAGAAAGAAGCTGTAAGCAAACAATAAGCATACTGCAACTACAAGGCAGACATACCATGCACAAAAAATCTAAACAAAAAACAAAACAACACATCTATTGAGACAAGATGCACATCTAAAGTGACAAATCAATTGCTGCTAAATGTACGTAAGCCAAATATAGATCAAAATAAAAAGGAGAGCTTCTCTGGCTAAACCTTTAGTGATTACTTCTAGTAAAAGGTTCATTCCAACAGACAAATTTTAGTTGGTGGACTCAAGTCTGGGACGGAATTAGCCCAAAGTTTTATTCTCCTATTGTTGCAACCCTGTGTCAATGAAGCCAACATGCAAACCTTGGTCTGAACCTTGGTCGGAAGCCTCTGTAGTAGTTCTGCCTCACTGGTTTGTTGCTCTGGTCTGCACCTCCCTGGGTCTCGTCACCCTCACCTCCCTGGAAGAAAACAGATCAAACTGACACATAGCTTTTTCCAGTGCCAACACACAGGCACACCTTAGAACCATTGTTCAGTAGTGATATGAACCACTCTAAACTGTCAAGTTTAGAAAAATTGATCGCTGCACAGCGATTATGGGGCCTATTTGAATCCATTTGTAAATACTGGCAAGGCCCCCGATACACCAAGATTTATTGATCACAACCACGTGAGCGTTAGAAAGGAGAGGGTTAAGAGCTGAGTTTAACATCAACATATCAAGGGTTCCGATTTTAGGGACAACTGGGTGCCTGCTTCAGGATAGTAGCCTGTGACGGCGTACCTCAGTCATCTCTCCGCGTGGTGCGTTGGTGTACGGGGGCCGGCGGCCGTATCGTCTACGTACAAAGTATGGGGGGTAGCGCCGTCTGCCAGGGTAAGCAGGTCTGCGCTGCTGTTGCTGCGAGTCTCCTTCAGGGGCACTCTCTCCGTCCTCTCTGCTTTTGTCACGTCCTCCGCTGCCTGGTTCACCCTCTCCATCACTCTGGTAGTTCTCTGGATAGTCTCCTCCGCGGGGAGGGCCCCTCCTTCGGGGGTAGCGCCTATAGCGGTTCCTGTCAGCAGCATACTTGCTTCCCTGGACTGCAACACCTCCTGGACCGGTGACATTTGCAGCCTCTGCTCCCTGTGCACAGTAAGATTTTTTTTTTTTTTTTTTTTTTTTTTTTTTTTTAAGGCAT
>VUQI01028643.1:26711-58314 GCA_015106735.1 Paratilapia polleni | reverse complement strand
GTTAAGCTGCAATAGGCCTAGGCTGCTGGGGGCTTCCCATGATGCACTGAGTGTTTCTTCTTCACTCACCTCTTTTCACTCTCATGTGTTTATACACCACTATTGCATTTAATCATTAGCTATTATTAACTCTGTCTCTCTCCCATAGTGTGTCTTTTGTCCAGTCTCCCTCTGCTCTCTTCTGTTTCCCCTCACCCCCAACCGGTCGTGGCAGATGGCTGCCCCTCCCTGAGCCTGGTTCTGCCGGAGGTTTCTTTCTGTTAAAGGGGAGTTTTTCCTTCCCACTGTCGCCAGTGGGGTCTTTACCCCACAGTATAAAACGCCTTGAGGCGACTGTTGTTGTGATTTGGCGCTATATAAATAAAACTGAATTGAATTGATCATTTAGTTTCTGCATTATGTTGGAGGACTGAATCTAATTTCAACTCCCGACGAGAGAACAAAACATCTCTGCTTCTCAGAAAAGACACACACATGGCTAACAGACTGACTGTACACAGTGTTGTGATGCAAAGAATTGTGCTTTATTTTTAAACTCATCTGTCATCTGGGAGAAAACAAATCCAATGAAAGCAGAGGTGACATTGAATCTTTCTCCAGCAACATGATCAGATGTATCATCCATAGACTCCACAAGATGGATCCTTGCTGCCCTACTTTCACTGTCACCATCAAGCTGAAGCCGTATGGAGGTCCTCTACTTGGAGAAGTCCTAAGATATTATTTTTAAATTAGTTTTCTTTTGAATGACACTTTTATGCTGGGGTCTCAGTGTAAAGTTTCAAGTTCTGCTTCTTTTTCACTTTTACTAGATGGCATTACATGTTGCTTCCAATCTAACTGTAAGGGCAGTGGTAGTTAAACATGAGGAACTGAAAGTAAAGCAAACACTTCTTAAAAAAAGTAGAAACATGATATTTTAAAACAATGCACTCAGTAAATGCCCACATTTATTTTTACCCCAAAGCCCCATTCTCATGTTTGTTGTAGTGCTTTAGCATTTCATTTTAATATTTATTTTTCATTTTATTAAACAGTAATTATCTGAGTCATCTGGGTATTTTGAATCTTCACAGCTGTCATTGGTGTAAACAAAGTCCTCTGTCCTCGTTGCTGTGTTGGAGGTCGGCGTGTTCACACTAGGAGACAAGGGTGGGAGAAGTTAATCTGGGCTTGGTGGGAAATCCACTCAACAAATAGACTTTTATCCTTTGTGAAACTTTATATTCTAGAAATCAGACTGCAGCGACAGCCTGCAGTATATTGAGTACAGTCAGAGGCTATTAAATATCATGTTACAGCCACTCATAACAGACACAATAATATGTGTCATCATCTCCATTTTCATCTATCTTAGTAACTTTCCCATTATTTGTGATTGCACAAATTTCCAAGGGGTTTCAGGAGAGCCCCACTACCTGTGCCTCTTTTTAATATTCAGTATGTCCAATCCCTTTTTTTCCCACCCAAAACATGCACTCATTTTGTTCTACCTGTAAATGCCTTCAGTGATACAATAAATGTTTCCTGTCAAAGCAGCTTGTATAAATTTCTCTTCATAACATAAAGAACAGCATGTTATCTGTCTCATGTTACATAATGTGGTTTCCATGTGACCTCACAGATGGACAGTGTATGATGTGAATGGAGTTAAATTTAAAAAAAAAAAAAGACCAACAAACTTACCACGGTTAATTCACACTTCGCCTTGCACGAGAGATTACTGAGGAAAATGAGAGAGATGGCATTTTACCAACAGATCATAACTTAATAAGAGTAATAAGACACTCTGGGAAATGCACACATTCACTTTTTTTGCTGAGAGTTGGTTAAAAATTGCTAACAGTCAAATTTTTATATCATTAATAAGAAGCTATAGGCAGCAAATGATGAACTTGAATTAATCTCACTATCATACGTGAAATCTCTGTCTGTCTGTCTGTGTGTTTGTTTCTTTGTCTGCAAACTCCTCCTAGCCACCAAACTTAGCACACAGGTACATCTTAGGCCCCTGACAGTTATTATCTATATCAGATATTATGATATCATCATGTTGCCTAGCAACCATGTAGCAACGGGCTACAGTGACCCATTTTTATCATTTATATAAAACACCTTATGAAAGCATGTTATCATTTTTACATGTCTAGCAACCACTAACCAACTGGCTAAAGTAGCGTTTAAATATATTTATCATATAAATAATATCTACCACACCTATTTTTTTTTTAACTTTTCTCAATGTGATTAAATATATCCATTTGCCAAAAGCCCCAACAGGCCAAACACTACTGTAGCATGGGCATGTACTGGCAGTTAAAACAAGAGGAAACAGCTAACCTGCATCTGTCTACAGGCAGCAAAATCTGCTAATGTAAATACAAAGGTTTTTAGTTGTGTTAAAGTTGTGTTTTTAAGCATTCATGTTCAGAAGAAGTAACACCTCATGAATAAAAATATCTAAATATATAAACAAGCTTTGAAGGCATGTGGATGGAGCCAATAGATGTTTCCCTTTTATTTTATTTTTTATAGTCTTTTTGCTAAGCTATCAGACTTCTGGCTTCAGCTCCATGCTAATTCAAACATCTACACAGAGCCACTTCATGTTAGTGCCACTGAACCAAAACTAGCGGCAGTTCACCAAGGTGGTGCTCTGGAGATAGTCCTCAATGAACAGCAGTGAACTGAGCTAAATAACCACAATAATTATTTACTTCTTGACAGAAAAATTCCAAATGTAGTATTATGTCAGAATTTAAATGAAACGAAACTAGTATCCTTTAGTTTTTCTTACAGTGAAGCAAATTTTGCCCATAAAACTCTAGCCAATGTGTGCTGATTAAACAGGACACTATCCCTTAACAGCACCCATTTCCAAGTGATAACTACAACAGATGTTATGAAGGCAGTTAAATCAAAACAAAAATGTACACATGTACATCAGAAGTCATATATTCCAGCTGGCTGATCATCTGATGTGTGAAATCAACATGGTGAATGCCATAAAGTGGCTTGTGGTGTGTGGCCTTCCTAATACAGAGAGGTATTTTACTATTGAAATGTCTTTAAACATTCTAAAATTTAACTGAATCTGCTATCTCAACCTCTTATATTGAACATATAGTTAAAATTATTAGTATTTCCTTTATTTCATTTTTGAGCTACTGCTCCATAGAGCTCCACTCATTCTGGATTAAGCTGGGAGCTCTCCCAGGAAACAGGATGTTCTGTATTTGGGAGTCCTCACATATTTTGAAATTCTTTATCTGTTAGAGTGGCAGCAATGAATTAACTCTTGGCAACAAAGTGAAAAGATATAATGAACTTAATGTGTAACTATAGTTGTTTCACATTTGCAGTCAGATGACACTTACCCATACCAGCATTACTTCCAGGGCAGGGAACTGAGAATATAATAAAAATGTAAAAGCTGTTAGAACCAACTCATATTATCCACATAAATTTAAACTAGATCTGACTACATACACTCCTTCTATTTTCTGGCCCACCTGAGTACGTCCTGGGCTGGCAGAAGGTGACTTTGTTCCCATACTTTTCCACCGGTGCTGCCACTACTGTGTAGACATCCCCACATGTTTCCTCCTGGATGTCACAGTACATGCTGCCTGCAGGTGCCATGCAGGTGTAGTTGGCTCCTGTCCCGTACAGCTCCACTGTGTGATTATGGATCTGAGGGCCGAGTGAACGCCAGTACACCCTGAGGGAGTTGTTGGTCCTGCGATAGAGCTTGACGCCCGTTGGACAGCAGGCACCTGTAAAAGAGTGAGCATTGCACCTGTATAAATATGATAAATGTATTGATTTACTCACTATTTTTTCCTTTTATTTATTTTTAATCCTTAGGATTGGTAAACAGTGTGCAGATTCCTACAATTTGCTCTACTGGATATACAGTATATTACAAATGTAAATGTATTTATTGATCCTCACTGGAAGAGAATCCATAATATTTGCACTTTGACATGTGTCCTGTGCTGCTGATTGCTTCCAGGTTGACGCTGTAGTTAGTTCCACAGGTGATGCATCCCATCAGGCAGTGGGTGTCCAGAGTGTGGCATTTGGCATGTCCACGTGGGGATGTCAGGATGGCAATGTATGAGCGAGCTCCACTGCCAGGTGACCAGGTCACATTGGTCATAGCCTGGGTGACCTGGGTCACATTCACAGACATGGGGCAGCAAGGACCTTAATGGGAAGGGGAATACAGAACAATAATCAGTACGAGATGTTTCCTCATGAGGAGCTTGTTTTAGTCTTTTTCATACAAGCTTGGGAACTAATTAATTTCATTTAAAGGAGTGACAACTGCATTGGGAAGATGTCTTCTAAACTGTTGATTTATAAAACTAGGACCTTAAAAATAGAGAACAGCTTCAGCATATGGTACAAATTAAAGCTGCTGTTTGCTGAAGCAATTGTAAATTTGGTTTGGGGGTTTTCAAACTTAACCGGTCATGCTGCTGTACCTGTTTCCAAAGTTTTACTGAATCCTGGCAGACTTTTTCCCACAGCTGTGGTGGCCACTGCCGTGACCTCGTAGACCGAGCCGCAGGGCAGCTGTGTGAGCTCACAGGAGCTGGTCGTCGACTGGCAAATTTGTCTGTCATAGCGTCCAGTGGCAGTGATGGTATAATTTGTGTTGGGGGTGTTGGGCGTGGTGAAGAGGATTCTGTATGTGGAGCTGTTGGTCTGCGTCATATTCAGGATCTCTGGAGCGCAGGGAGCTGCAGCGGGACAGAGGGAAAACAGAGGCTGTCACTTCAAAAACAAAAATGCTGAAATTATTTTAAAGGAAGAGTTTGACAGTTTGGAAAATACACAAATTCACACTTATAATCCTTCTCACATTTGTAGAAGTTAAGTTAAGTTAACTGGTAACTGTTAAGTTACCAGTTGTGGAAGATTAGCTAAAGACAAGAAACAATGGGAAAAAAGCTAGCTTGGCAGAGAAAATTAACCTCCCAGCACTCTGAAAGCTCACTATTATCTTGCTTTATCTTGCTTGTTAAATCTGTACAAAAAACACACTGTAAAAAATCAATTAGCATAGATTCCTGTTTCTAGTCGTGTCACACACTGCTAAGCTAATGGAAAGCAATGCAGTAGTTTTACATTTATCATGAGTGGTCTCAGTTTCTCATCTAAGTCCCAGTAAGAAGGTGAACGAACATATTTTCCAAAGAGCCAAACTGGTATTGTATCCTAATATTTTATCAGCCTACATTAGATAAGTTTTCTACCTTCCCTCCCTTACAGTCGTGTGAAAAACTAAGTACACCTTATGATTCAGTAGCTTGTAGAACCCCCTTTAGTAGCAATAACTTGAAGTAATAGTTTCCTGTCTCTCACATCATTGTGGAGGAATTTTGGCCCACTCTTCTTGAACTGAACGTCAATTCAGTTCATTGAGGTTGGTGGGCATTCGTTTATTCACAGCTCACTTAAGGTCCCACCACAGCATTTCAATCAGGTTGACGTCTGGACTTTGATTGGGCCATTGCAACACCTTGATTCTTTTCTTTTTCAGCCATTCTGTTGTAGATTTGATGCTGTGTTTGCGATCATTGTCCAGTTGCAGGCCCCAGTTCGGGCCAAGCTTTAGCTGTCGGACAGATGGCCTCACATTTGACTCTAGAATACTTTGGTATACAGAGGAGTTCATGGTCGACTCAATGACTGCAAGGTGCCCAGGTCCTGTGGCTGCAAAATAAACACAATCATTGCCCATCCTCCACCGTGGTTTACAGTTGTTATGAGGTGTTTGTGCTGATATGCTGAGTTTGGTTTTTGACCAAACATCCTGCTGTGCATTATGGCCAAACATTTCCACTTTGGTCTTATCTGTCCGAAGGACATTGTTCCAGAAGTCTTGCGGTTTGTTTGGATGCAACTTTGCAAAGTTAAGTCCTACTGCCATGTTCTTTTTAAGGAGAAGAGACTTTCTCCTGGCAACCCTTCCAAACAAGCTGTACTTTTTCAGTCTTTTTCTAATTGTACTGTCATGAACTTTAATATTTAACATGCTAACTGAGGCCTGTAGAGTCTAAGATGTAGCTCTGGGGTTTGTTGCAGTTTCTCTGAGCACTGCATGGTCTGAGCTTGGGGTGAATTTGCTGGGACATCCACTCCTGGCATTGTGTTAACACACACCTGAATGCTCCAGACCAGCAAACTGCCAAAACGTCTGCATTTATAAAGGTGCTCACATTTGTTGATGATCAATTAATCAAGTGCATTTGATTAGTAGCACCTGGCTGCTACTTACCCTCTTAATTCCTATGGAAGCGGTAAAGGTTTACTTAGTTTTTCATAAGACTGGATAGAGTCCTGTGAAAACTTTCTTTTTTCACATGACTACATGTGTGTATGGACAGGTTTGCATTAAGGAAGTATACTTATGATGTCACTCTTTAGACTCTTTAGTGTTTCAAAGTAACCCCATCAGTACCTGTCTCATGTGTGTGTGGTTTGCAGGTGCGGTTGCATCCTCGTAAATCGCTGCAAGGTGTCACCATCACTGAATACGGCGTGTTGCATCTCAAATCTGAAAGCGCACACACCGGCGCTGTGTCGTTGCAGTGGATGATGTTATTAGTCTCTGCTGCTGTTGTCTCATACAGTTCGGCCCCTTTGACCGGTGACCACATGATTTCCAGTGTCTCTGTAGAAACCAGCTTTATGGTAACATTCTGTGGGCAACAAGGAACTGAGGGGGAGGCAGGGAGGAGAAACAGAAAAAGTAGCTGATAAGGATAATAAAAACTGGGCAAATAACCACACTTAATATCAGAGCAGTTTTATTATTAAAAAGTGGTAGCTTTAAAATCTACTCTTCTTATAGCAAACAATTTCTCTGAGCAGAAAAAGCCACAGGTGTAACTCCAGACATGATGGCTCAGCTCCAAACACCCTAGAAGGCCTACCAGCATTTCAGTATTGTGAAAAAGGTGGCACGCCTACAGTTTATACAGTTTGAGTTACACGTGGGCTTTTCCCGTCATGACACCTCACAGTATCTGTCCTTTTGTGCCACTGTGGTGATTTCAGGGAAGTTCAAATATCTAAGATATTACATCTAGCTCCCAAAAACCATTCAGTTATAGACTACGATGTCAGGAAAAACACAGAAAACAAACAGGTGTTTCTTATATTAAAAGCACTGTGCAGCCACACAGTTGGCAGTGTACAGCAAATTCACGTGGGTGGAATTAAACAAAAGCACTGGCCTCATCCTGTATAATGATACTGGATGGACAGCGTTGAGTTGGAGCAGACTGTATTTATGGTGGTGCTGCTGTGTACGTGGGTGCTTCTGTGTGATGATCGTACTGGTAGTGTAGTTGCGGACATGTCCGTAGGGGCTGGAGCCGGCCTGGTTGTAGGGGAATACGGTGGTGAGGTAGGTGTAGCCACACATGCAGGTAAATGGGCAGGTGGTTTTGCTGGTGTTACAAAACTTCTCCATTCCATCATCCCTCTTTATGAACGCCATGTAGTACTCCACAAGTGGCACTTCATTCCACATCACCGAGCAGTTACCCGCTGTGGGCTCCTCCACCCAGATGTTCTCTGGAGGACACGGGTCTGTCAGAGAAAGACAATGGTTCACAAACAACAATAAGAGACCTGTAAAAGAACCTGTGTGATCATTTGTGACATATGCTTATCGGCTTTCTTTTTGAGAGCTAGATGAGAAGACTGATGCCACTCACTTGTCTTTTAATGCCACACATGCAAAAAGCATGTGGCTTAGCTTAATGACTGAAAATAACCAAGCTGACTATGGCTCCAGGTGACAAAATCCAGCTTAATAACAATTTAGCCTAGGGTTTACTCCACTGTATTCTGTTTGATGTTTGTTTAGTACATACTAAAGACTACTGTATGGTTTTACGAAGGGACATGTGCCAGAGTATTTCTTGTCTGGACTCAGTCACTTTGGTTTTACTCCAGATTTTTAAAGAAAAGAGCTATAAACATTAATTTGTCAGCTTCTGAGCTGCTGGCAGTCACATTGTGTAATCTACAGAGCCACAATAGCTGTTTACTCATTTCTAAAACCTGTGCGAAGCTTAAGTGTCAACCTTCAGGGCTGACCCTACAAACCAAATTTGATTGGTACAGATTAGTAGTAACGGCCTGCATTGGTCTCTTATGTCTGCTTAACTTAACTGGGGACCCTGCAGCAGCAACGTTACAAAACAACTTGTGAACACACTACACTTAAGTTAAATTTGATAATGTAATATAATAAAATTACCTTGCTAAGATCATAATTAAATACATCATGTTTACAGTGTCCTATAACGTTACCACAACGTTGCAGAGAAGTCGCCCTGCAGTCTGGTTATTTTGTGACCATAGTGCAAAGATGTCACAATGTCACCAGTTGGTAATGTTGCAATCTACCAAATTATGACCAAACGCAACATTGGCATTGCATCATATGCTTGTAGAGGGAAAATTAAGTGGCAGACAGTTCCAGTTGCAGTTCCTCTAATGGCCACAAAAATTGAGCCATTCCTGATGGACTCCATGTTAAAATACCCAGCTTTAAGCAGAAATAACTATGTTTACAGGCTGGTTAAAAAAAATATATATATATTAAAGAAAAAAGAAAACTGCCTTGGCCTCAACAGCTAATTTCCCCCTTTGTAATATTTATTAATTTGAGTTTTTTATGTAACTCACCCATTAAAATAGTATGAAGGTACAAATTTTGAATTATTAGGTGACCACTTTGACAGCAGTAGGCTTCACCTGAGCTAATTAGAGTCACTGAACTGAATTTCTCAATCATGTTTGTGGTGTTGGTGCATTTTGGAGCATTTTAATCATAAAACTATGTAACAAAAATGTGTTTTTCTTGTTCCTGTGTATAAAGTGTTATATCCTGATTCCTTGTGCCTCAAATACAGAAGAAAATATATATTATTCTTTTCTAGCGTTGCTTTTAACCGTTGTGTTTTTGTGTAATTAAATTTACAAATGTCATCATCCTGGTCACAAAAGCAAAGTCTGAAAAGAAAAATATGTATTTTCTTTACCTTGGAGACATAAGCAATCGGGATATAACATTTGATATACGGGGGGAAAAAAGTGGGGTGCATAGTCTAATTATCTAATAAATAATACGGCTTGATGTGTAGTTAATTGTGCAGCCCATCCAAAAAGTCTGGGACTAGTTTTGATGATTGAAATTCTACTGTTCTGTTGTTATGTTACTGAGCTTTCTGCATGTGATGCACCAAGTGATGCTTAGCCAGTCTGTGGCTAAGCTTAACAGGCCTAACAGTTAACAGGCTGCTGGTAACATTGCAGCTGCATATTTCACATATAGATATGAGAGTGCTATATATGTCCTCATCTAATGCTCAGAAAGAAAGCATAACCAAAAATATAAAATATATAATGTGTGGTATACCCACATGTTATGTAGTTAGCTGGTTGTGAGGGGCTGCTGGGTCCAGCTTTGTTATAGGCTATGACATAGACTGAGTGGTTCTGGCCACACTCTGCAGGAATAATGTAACAGGAACTCTCTGTTGAGCTACAGTTTTGGCCATTAGAGGTCAAGGCTAAATAATTGTTAGCACCCCTCACTGACAACCAGTATATAGCAATCCCAATAGACCGTCCTGGAGTCACCTGGACGTGAGTCACATCTGGGCTCTGAGGACCTGGAAATGAAACCAGAATGAAACCAGTAACACTATCTGCTGCAGTCAGGAATGGTCCTGTGTTACAGGTTCAAATGTTCATCAGCCTGAATCTTGTTATTCTTTCTTACGTGTGATTTGGCAGACAGTGAGGTCATCACCAGTGCGACCCTCAGAGTCCCAGGCCATGCCCTTGATACAGTATGTAGTTCCTGGTTCAAGGTTATCAAACGTCATCGTGGTGTCAGTGGTGTTCACTTTGAGGCGGGTGCTCGAGCCTTCTTGGATCATGACCAGCGTGTAGAGGACGGCGTGTTTCACTGGGTCCCAGGTCACAAGGATGGTGCCATTGCTAGGGGAGGATGTGTTCAAGTTGGGCGCCATTACAACTGCAAACGGGATTAGGTACAGAATGATTGGGAATTAAAACAAACAAACAAACAAAAAACCTCACATATTTCTTACTTCTCCTCTCCCTTTACCAGTTTTTTGTATAAGAATAACAATTTTCCTGTGATCCTGTTACATTCAGTTACCCTTCAGGATGGGACACAACCTAGTTCTCATGGTTTCTCTTTTCACTTATGAAACTAGTATAAGGCAGAGGTTGGATACAGTTTCCACCCTCGTGCATTGGCTGCAAAGCCTAGAGAATCTGTGACAATGGGCAGTGAAATGTCAAGATGTTACTGCTGGTGGAGTGAGATAACAAGTTATTGTTCTACAGGAGGAACAGAAAGGCTGCGTTTCACCCTTTAGAGGCCGATTACCATTGTGATAGTAAAGTGGAACTGGAAGGTCATTATTTAGTAAGAGTATTGTCAGTCAGTGCCTCCCAGTTGACCCCCTCAGAATTAGCTGATATATTTAATGAAGGCATGCAAAATTTTACATTCATGTTATTAAAATTTCTGAGTTACATCAAAATTTAGAAATTTCAGGGCTGAAAACGATATTTAAGCTCAGTTTAAAACTGCAGTCAAATCAAGAAGAATCAGTGGATGATGTTGAGTATGAGATAGCAGATAAACACACTGTACTGAACACAAGTGTTACAACAACTGGATGCTCCCTTCTAAAGGTTAGTAAAGTGAATAAAAGGGACATGTCATCTTATGCCAAAAGAAAATTATCACAAGTGGAACGGGCAATGAAGCAACAAATTGCAAAGAGAGCATCCACTGATCCTGTGATCCTCTCTGATCCAGGCTATTGTGCATGCTCAACCTGCAAGGATTTTGAAAAACTTGTGATATGTCCAAACTATTATACACTAGCAGAACATGCAAACACCCATGTTGTTTCTCCATTTTACAGCTCTAAGCTACATCCCCGAATTTTAATATATTAGAAAATGATTTTGACACAGAAGGAATCTTGGCTGGAAGTTGAGCCTGGTATCAAAATAAAAATTTGATCTTTCAGATGCTGAAACTTGTTTTGAACAGCCACCTATCCCGCATGGTGATATGACCCTTGAAAGTTTATGCAAAAAACACCTTTTGAAGTTTTCTTCTAAACTTCAGACAAAGGATAAAACATCCAGGGTACCAGTGCTTGTTTCTGTAACACTGAAAATTTTCATAGTATGAAGTTAAAATTTTGCAAGGCTTCATTAAATATATTAAAGTTATTGTACAAAAAAGGTCAGTTGATTCTTTGGAGGTCAAATAGGCAGATTTTATTGGAATGATCCAAATAGGGTTTTATTTTTCTTTTAGTTTTTTTAAAAGTTTCTTAATTTTCAGTCTCTTAGTATTTGTGCGGAGAGTTTTTTCCGTACCTGTCCTGGCCTCTGTGGGATACGAGGGCTGGCTTCTCCCCCCTGAGTTGACGGACATGACGCTCAGAATGTAGTCTGTGTAGGGCTGGAGCTCCACCATGGTACCTGGGGAGTTGCTCACCGTGGTCTCCTTGAAGAAATTGCCTATCTTCGACTCTGCCCTTAGGATGTAGCTGGTCGCCCCGGAAACCTCTTTGAACTCAACAGTGATGCTGTGGCTGTTTTTGGAGTAGGCCTGCTCAATGCTGGGTACATCAGGAGCTAAGGAGCAGATGGCAGATGTCAGTTGGAGAGAGTCCAAAATAAAAGCGTTTCTTTTTATTCGAAAAGTACAATGCCTTTAGGAGGGCTACTTGTAATAGTATAGATGCCGTGGTTGAACAAAACTAGTAAACTTAAGTACAATTATAAATAATTTTCTTTTCTTTATAGCTCACTTCACTATATTTAAGAAATAAACATTTATATTTTTATTGTACATATTTATTTAAATGTTACTGACACCAGTTAATTTGCACATTAAGATTTTATTTGCAAAGTATTAAATGACTGTATAATGCTGCAATTTACTGTTTCCTTGCAGTTTCATAATAACCTTCTGAGACCCAAGCTCTTGTTTGGGATGCATTTCTGATTTCTCCAAGCTATCTGGGATTAGTTGAACCTGATAAGTATAAAAACTAAGAATTATTTTTGAACAGAAAGTAATTGTTTTAAAGCTAATGTCCACATATGGGGACAATGGGTTTATTGTATAGCATAACACAATAAAGTCACTGTTGTTTAAAGTTTAAAATACTTTATTGAGCAGAATGAAGTTTAAGGTGCAGAAAAGCCAAAATGTTATGTCTCCATATGAAGGCACAGGGACTCAGGGGGATAAAAAAATTATTGTTTTGTTTTTAAAAAATGTGCAAAAAAAAAAAGTTTCAAATAGCCCAAAGGGTTGTCTGCAAATGTCTTTTCGTCTGTTGCATGTAACCATCTATGACTAAAGTGTTTTAGCTATGTTATAAATATTATGTATACTTAACAGTATACAGTATCAATAAAAGGTTTGGACACACTCACCCATTCATATATATGAATATTGGACTTGTAGTGCATTGTTGTATTGCTGCATGTAGTGTATCTATAGTTTTATCTCTGTGTGTAATGAATTAGTTTGCTCCTTTAATTTTACTTTTCTGTTGTTACTGACCTGTCGTCTCCTCTGTCTTTGCACTGCTGAGCACTCTGAGATTATTGTCCATAGCTTCTAACTGCATGGTGTACACTGTGTTTGGTGACAGGGAGTTGACTGAGCCCATCACTGTGCTGCCACTGAACTGAGCAAAGACGGGCCGTTCCGGGGAGTTCTTGGGGGTCGCTGTGATCTTGTAGGAGCTGGCACCGGTGTGGCCGCTCCACTGCACAGTCATGCTCTTTGATGTCACCGTAAACACTGACAACCTGATGTCTGAAGGAGATAAAGGACAAAGAAATGTTGGAATAAATTCAAAAAGTTACAGTTACTGTTTGAAATGCTTTGTGATTATATTTAGATTTTAAAAAATTATATATATATATATCATATCTGATTGCAATAAACTATGCATTTCATTACCATTTTGAGCCGTGCATATCTGAAATTAAAAAGAAAAAAAAATTCAGTTTATTGAATGAAACAAGGAAATATGTTGTTGGTAAATGTCAGGAAACACAGAAAATTCAAGGCACGGACATCATTCCAAGGCTAGTAAGCTACTGGTATTCCACATTATATCCTGAGGCAAATTTTGCCCAGTATCATATTCTCAGCGCATGAGAGGCAGCAGACTGCACATTACCTTCACTCAACACAGATTTCAGGAGTGGTCAGTGCAGGTATTTCTTTCAGGTCGGAATGAATTTGTCTATTGAGGTAAGGTTGGGCATGCCACACGCACTTGTTGAAAGCACTGACACTCAAAAGAGCCTGTGTTCATATATCTCAAAAGTCCCCTACATACTGCTCTCTAGCTGGATTTATACATACACCCAGAATATCAAAGTCTCTGACCTTTGACGGGAAAATGTGGCAACTATTCTATACTGTAAATTGCTTTTGTTTAAATTAAAATAGACTGAGAAAACAAGAATCTCTTACCGCAGCGAAGGTCAATACAAGCAAAGGTTTCAGCATCTTTAACTGCACTGTTCCCGTCCCCTCAGCGTCTTTCTGCTGTCCACTGCCTGGAGGTGAGATGTGTGATGCTGTTTCTCAAACTGACTTCAGGGAAGCAACTAAGGCTTAAATTTTTCACTTTCTTTTTGTCCCTCTCTCGCTCCCTTCCTGTCTCTCAGATGAAATGACAGGTGCGTTATTGTTTCAGCAAATACCAAAGAGCCCACAGGCTGTAACTCCTCCCCTCAGGGGTGTCTGTCTATCTCTTGCCTATCGGAGCAGGACATGGGAGCTCACCTTTGGTAGATGAGGATGTTGATAATAGCACTTGTATAAACAAATGTTCTTTATGCCACAAATAAATAAAAAACATGATACCATTCTCTAATACTGAAGATGATAGCTATCCCTGTGAGGACAAAAGAAGGTTACAGTATACCATATTCCAGCGAGACGTGGCGTACTCTTTTGTGTGAACTGACCTCAAACTTTTAATTTAGGACAACACTTCTTATCATTGATTCAGGCCATTGTAAGAACATTTATTGCACAATTCAATGCACAATCTGATATTTTGCATCCACATTTCCCTTTTCTTCTTTATTAATACCTCTACCTCAACCACCACGCCCCAGATTTCATTGAAAAAAGTAAAAAAGTCTAACTGACCATTAGCAAAACTCCTTCCAAATATTATGAGCACAGCTGTGATAAGTATGTTCTTGCACATGTGTTCACATTAGATTAGCAGTAACAAAAAAAAAAAAACAACTTTCACAGATCTCCTAACAGACGACTTCAATATACATCATTGCATAGTAATAACAATGACAGTGATCCCTGATTATCTTTGTTCATCATTTACATCATCAAATAATGCTAACTGCCCTCAACCAACATGTGGCCACAGATGATGTCTGTCTAATTTCATAAAACATTTGGGCTGTTTTCAGATCAACATATTTTACAGCAAGTCAACAGTGGAAAAGATCACACAGGACCAGGAAGAAGGACGGACACCTAAATCCACAAATGCAGTTCAATTTCATAAAGCCAAGATTGCGTTTCCTGCAATGCTGTCACGTTGGAGCTACAGAAAAATCCAATTCAAGACTCAGAGTCCGTCCTGCTAAGGTATATTTTCACAGAAACTTTCAGCAGTTCGGTCAGTTTATGGAGAGCATCACTTTATGTAGTGGGTTGGTGTCAATGGCCTCCAAGAAAGCCTCTCTTATATATGTGTATACAATACCGGACAATAACCGGACATTTTAAGAGGTGGCACATGTAGGTTAAACGCCACACTGTCTGAGTATCTGTGTCAGCTGTGTATTATGAAATGGGCTGGGTGGATGTTTGAAGGCTGGCATGGACAAAGGCAAAAGGAGAAAGCTGATAAAATTCAACTTCACACAAATTAGATAATCATCATTTTCAAAGACTTAAAAGAATAGAAAGTTGCATTGCCTGATTTCCCAAATCACCAGTTAAACTTTAGTGTCTCCTGATAATTTTCACTGTTCTTCATCTGTTCATTATGTGCTAAACCTATTTTCTAAACACGTACAGTCCAGATCTTAAGAATTTTAACATATATATATATATATATACACTTTTTGTTCCAGCACCCCAGCACATTTAATTTGAAATAAAATAGTGGATATCACACTAGAGTGCCAACTCTCAGCTTTAGTTTAAGTAGGCTTCAATCATTATTAGAAGAGCTGTGTGGAAGTTAAAGCCCTTTTAACATATAGAGCTCAAGTTTGAAGGGATCAAAAGTAATCGGAC
The DNA here is from genome assembly GCA_015106735.1 of Paratilapia polleni. Taxonomy (NCBI): domain Eukaryota; kingdom Metazoa; phylum Chordata; class Actinopteri; order Cichliformes; family Cichlidae; genus Paratilapia; species Paratilapia polleni. Next base: position 42,911 of record VUQI01028643.1, on the reverse strand, counting down.
CCTTGGCTACTAAATGTTTGGGCTGTGTGTGTAATTTCAAACCTTACTTTATACACAAAAAGTTTATAAAACCTCAGTCCTTAGATTGTATTTGTGTTTATTGTCTCACAATTTATGCACAGGTGTCAGTTAAAAAAAAAAAAGTGGGTACAAACAGAAAAACTACAAATGCCAAACAAACTGATAGACAGAGGAGGACAAGTGTGTTTGTTAAGATTCAGTCGAATGCATCAAACCTCGCTGGATGAGGTTCATCACCATAATTCAGCAGCGGAATGATAGTAAACATACAACTGAAGCAGCCAGAATAAAGAGCTGAAATACTGTATAATAGTGACTGAGTCAATCACCTGATGTCTATCAGACCAGCCAGGTATTTCACTTGCTGCACCCCACCCCATGTTTCTTTTATCACTCATTAATGATTAAAAAGGATCAAAGCTGAATTTTAGTGAAATAAAGGTCAGATTTTTATTGTTTGGTTTTTTTTCTAAATTTTCCCTCTTTATATCATATACATTCAACTTATTTTCACTCCTTATATTTCACCTGGATGTCCACACCCCCCACAGCTGCTCTATAGTCCACCTGAGGAGCCTGCCCCACAGTTTGAAAACCAGTGGCCTTCGCTACTTAATGACAGAGAAGATCCAGTAGTTCAGGAATGCTGTTTGGACACTTTCCCCCCAGAACAACAAAGAAACTCAACACCTCGAAACAACAAAAACAGCCTGGCACCAGCAGGCTGCGGCGGTGACGGGAAAACAAGCACAAAGCCATCTGACAGAAACAAGAAGTAAGAAGACACTGTTTCTCTATCACCTACAGGCCAGCGGCGATGGGCATTAAAGGCGACAAATGAGCACAAGAAGCGAAAGGACAAAAGCCGATTTGAACTAAGGAGAGTTTTTCTCCTGAAATATGACCTGACACAGATTAAATGTGATTTCATGTTGTCACCTTTTCCCTGCTGGTGTGCATTCTTCTTGGGAAGGAGGTAAAATAAAAAAGAATACCGAGGTGTTCAGTGACATGGAGCACTGTGAAAAGGTAAAGTACATTTATTGCTTCATCTCCTAAGTGACGCTGCACTGTATGCTCACTATGGGATCACACTGTGCCTCACAGTATTTATTTTGGATACATTTTGGACACTGGGGAGAATAAAGTTAACATGTTGGATGAAGTTTTCTTAAGAGTCCTTGAGATATCGAACCAAAATATGAAGACATTTCATACAAACAAAATGTTGTCCATCCATAAAAAATATCAATTTACTTGAAAAGAAAATAAATATTACTATACACAGGTAAGATTTTAACATCAAAATCTTTTTACAGTGTGATTCAAGTGATTTCAGCCTTTTCTGTTTAAACCAAAACAAAAACAAACCTGTCACAAATATGTATCTGTAAATAACTGAAATCAGATATACTGTAATTGAGATATAGTCTGGAATGGTATCAGGTCTCACATGAGGTGGCAGATGGATGATAAAAGTATAAACTCAACCATAGTCAGTGTGTTATAATGCCTGGTGTTTCCTGCCACCTAGTGGTTGCATGTTGTGCATTTTCCTGTGAAGCTGAGCCTTAGCCAAGTCTGCAGACAGCCTCCTGGCCATGCGGTCAGTGGTCCTCTTCATGGTGCGAGCCATCTCAATCGCCTGGTCCAGAGTCCTGCTCACGTCTTCCTCCTAGGAAACCAAAGGGAACTTTCCCTTAATCTGAATAGCATTCATATATTCCACAGCAATGACTAATCATTGGCTCTTTTTCAAGATGAACAGCAGATGTTCTTGTAGACAGAGAAAACTGGTTTATTAGGTGAAAGATGAGAAATTTGACCTTGCTCCTGCTGCGTCTGCTTGTCCTGCTGCTAGTCTTGAATGGCACTGATGCTGGAGACGGCGTCCGCTGAAAGTGCACATTGGTGGGCAGGAGTGCTGTATCTGACTGGGTGGAGCGTTTTCTGTGATGGGACATGGACTGCAGCGGTGGCTCCCTGATTTTATAGCTGGATTTGACAACAGGTAATGAGAAATAATGATTTCTCCCTAAAAAAAGACTAGAAGGTTTATTGCCTATATGAGAAACTGCTGATAAATATCTCTATCATTGCAGTTAATGTTTGGATTTTACTATGAGAGGCTGTTAACCTGGCTGGCAGACTGCAGGAGGAGCCGTAGTTGACCTGGAGCAGCGGCTTCTGGAGAGGCGGGCTGGAGAGAAGAGGCCATCTATCCTTGCAGTATAAACTCTTCATGATGGCTATACATCACAGAAACATGACAAATACTACAGTGTGCACACTAATAATTAGTACATAGTGACAGCAGTGATTTGCAGTTTCACATTACACTATACAGTACGACCTGTACACTATCGCTGAATATCTGATTGTTTATCCATATTATTAATGTTTGTTATAACAATGTGAGGATGTTAATTGTCCAAGCTTTCTATTAGTAACTTCTTTGATTTGTTTTCATGTGTAACTTGTGTCTGCTTGTTCATTGTGGATAAATAAAGTTGATTATATTTCCTGTTTCATCACTCATGAAACCAAAACCTTGATGAACTAAACTTCAGATGAAACAGTTTCTTACTCTGGGGTCTTTGCTTGAAGTCAGAAGTCCCATCATTCTCTCCATTTAAACTGTAGCTGTTCGACCCAGAGGTTTTCACTGAGCGGTTTCCTTCTGTCCACAAAGCAGGACAAACATAATGTTCAGTTCAAAGACCTTCAGACAGAATCATCTACATTAATTTAAACAAAAATCAAAATCTACTCTGCTGTGAGTCTGGTTCTGACCTCCTTTGGAGCGGATTGTTTGCTGAAGTTTATACTGAAACTCAGGTGCTGATGATACACCTCTGCCACATTTCCTGCTCCCTGCAGGTGAACTGTGTAACTGCAGCATTATCTCAGAGCAGCTTGTGTCACCACTATCTGTACCTGGAGAGCAAACAAACAAATCTAATTAAAATGATGAAGAAATGCTTGCACATATACACACATGAGAAGTGAACTCAGAGACAGTCAGGTAGAGTTTGCAGTATTTTATATCTCATTACACGGTGGTGGTCTACCTTTGCTCTTGCTGGGGTCCATGTCTGATGAGATCCAGTCCTCCATCCTTGCCTGACTGGAACAGAGGTTACTCACACCTCTGCTGCTTAAATTCCCCACACTACAGGTTATAATAAAAATTATCATTATAATGACTAAAATATCAGAACAGGGCTTTGAATGTTTATCCTAATTTATTATGAAAAAATAAAACATGGACCTGGAAATGTTAATTGGCAGTTTATTGAATAAAACATACTGTATTTCAATATCAGCATAGTAGAAAAACTGCACAATGTCCTTCTTTCATTCATCTGCTGACCAGGAGGATCAGATTCCCACCTGTTATAGGCTGGACTTTGGCGAGTCCTGGATTTAGACCTGCGCTCCTGATGTTCTTGCCTGTATTTTGAGGTGAGATAGTCCATCTTCTGAGCTAAGTGAGGTAGTTGCACTAAGCCCATCTCCAGGTCCTTCTTTAGCCTAGACACCTCTGACTGCAAAGCCAGGATAGCCTCACTAGACACACATACGGAAATTTAGATGTTCACAAAATGGAATAAAAATCATGATTAAAGTTGCAGGCATGTATTTTGCTTAAATGCTGATTGCTGGAACAAAGTGACATAAAAACACATCAAAACAAAAAGAGCCTAACTGTCAGCTGAGGCAAAGGACACAAAGACGGAGAGTGAATGAAACCGAAATTAAAACAAGAGTGAACCTCAGATAGGCCATCATTCAATGGAGAGAGCTCCGGGAATTCAGAAGGTTCAAAAGTGGCATTCAATTGTAATTATTTGTACTAGAACAAAGTAACAAAACTTTTCTTCCTGTTGCACAGTTTTCTGTTGCCACTTTAAATGTGCAATAAGCAAAATTGAGAAACACTGGATGGCACAGTAAAACACTAGAATCTCAAACAGGCGCACCAGCCACATTTGCAACTCTCCTGTCCTGCTTTTTTTACACCCAGAAAGCTTGTGAATACTGGAGCCAATAAGCAAAATCCAGCCTCAGACCTTAGCTCATGCTAGCATGTCTTTACCATTGTTTTGCTGCTCTCCTCTACTCTCTGTTTTACCATGTCTATGTGTGTATCTGAGCTACAAAGCACAGGAGACACACGAAACAGCAGCAGCAGCAGAGACTCTCACATTGAGCTGAAATCGAAGAAATCAAAGGAGTTCATACAAATTAGGTAAAAACATTTTTTATTTAAAAAAAAATCTTTAGTTATAATCCTTTAGGGGGCACTGGCTGAATGCTCTATACTGCCCTCTGCCCTCTCGTTTTTGCTTATATTTGACGTGGTGAGAGCCAACAGCTTCAAAGAGAGAAAATCCCACTACCAAAACATGAGCAGAAAACCTCAGATTACCACTTCAGCTTGCTGCTATATCAGTGTTCAAAAGCGAGTATACAGACCCTTTAAATCTTTATCCATAGTGGTGAAACAGTAGTGCAGCAATTATTCACTAACGCTGGTGGTTGTTCTTTAGCACACTGACCTATTACAGGAGCAGGAGTTCAGTGGGCTCCCTCTGCCAATAGTATCCATGGTAGTGCTGAGTGGAGGTTGAGATACGTGGTGATGGTGCTGTGCAGGCAGGCTTTGGTCAGATCCTGTTTGGTCAGTGGTGGAGAAGAAGAATTTTAGCATTGCCCAGACAGCATGACACAAAAAGTGAACACACAGTAACAGAGATGACTCACCCTGCAGCATGGCTGGAGGTTCCTTAGTGGTGCTCTCCACCCACAGCTCCACCGCAGCTGCTGCTCCACAGTGTTGTGTTTGGACAGATGGGTGGGGGCTGGCCCGCTGGTGGCCAGCGAGGGCAGCTGAATGGATGGCTGTCTGCAGGTTGGAGCAGGAGTCTTCACTGTCTGAGCTGCTTAAACCGTCTTTCTGTGACTGCACACTGCAGAAGGGAAGATTCAGCTTAAAGTATTCTTCTCCAACCCATGTGATGTGTAAATAATGATTGTGGATCAGACAATAAAATAAATCATACCTTTCTGTGAGCAGATTTGGTTGAAACGGTCCAGAGCCTGATTGATTCAAGTAAGAGCTCCCAAATCCGCTGTCTGTCTCTGAACTCACAATCCTCTGCACATCATAAAAACAGCTTTACTTAAAAAAAAAAAAAAAATCCCTGAAAACCTTTCACATTACATTACATTGTAACTGTGGGGCTTGGAAGAGAAAGCAGTGGTCAAACAGGCCAACGTTCACCTGCAACTGACCTGCAATGCACATGAGGCGTTGAGATGAGGGTCTGAGAGGCTGTGGCTGTCTCTCGATGCATCAGAGGAACAGGAGACCTCCACTGCCAGACTAACACAATCACCCAGATCACATTCATCCTTTTGTTTGGGGACACTATCTAGAAAGCTGCAGCTGCAGAAAGAACAAGTGTGATGTTTAGATGTATAAAGTGTGTAGAGGATCAGTGGTTTTGTTTCAAAACTAATATTTTAACATCAGGACACAAAAAGCATTATGAGACAATGCTAACTCCTATGTTTTCTATGTTGAGAGTGACAATACATATATTATGCAAAAATAGGTCTCTTACTTTGTGAAGAATTATATATAAAATATAAAAACTGGCATAAAGAAGCCATAACAGAGAGTCAGTCAAGTCATAGTCACAACTCTAACCTGTTGTCTGCCCACTGCCTCTGTGAGGTGGCCTTGTTTCCACTCAGGTAAGCTAAGATGTCACTGTGATCAGTAGCCTCTGACAAAACAGAGCTCCTCTCCTCCTCCTCATGTGCCTCCTCATCCACAGCTGTATGGACATCAAGTCCCTCCAAGTAGCCCAGTGAGTCCCTAAAACAGGACAGAGAAGAATACCTGCACAGAGACCCAAGCACCCTGTTCCCTCTGCGCTGTGCAACACAAAACCAACACTATACCCGAAACACTATCTGCACACAGGAAGGCTGAGAACATGCGTGCCTTTAAAAGAGCACAAACACACACACAAGCAACACTCAAAGCATAAACAGCTGGGCAGAGTACGGTGGTTTATTACAGTATATTTATATGTAATTTTTCAGCACAGGTGCAATGGTGTCACTGTGCTGTGTATCAGCTGCATAACTATAAATATTTATTATTCACAATTATTAGATAAGAGAAAGTAAATCCTAAACATTGGTGTATACTGTAAAGAAGAAATTGGAGAATATTGTTACCATGAGCCGCAGTTTTTATGTCCAGGTTTTTTCAGTAGAGGGTCTGCAGTTATAAGCTCACTGCTTTGGTCTAATCCACCATTTACATGGAGCTCACTGGCCCCCTCTACTTCTTCTTCTGTTTCTTCTCCTTCTTGTGTGTCCATCTTATAACTTTGCCCCTGAAACATAAAAGTTATTGCAAACATACATACACACTTTGCATCTGCACCAGGAAAGGATTTATCACAAGTAAGTGTCAGTACACAATGAGACTTCATAAAATACAGTAAGGGGACATCTTTAAGCCTTAAGAGAAGCTTTATACACTGCAATATGAGCAAAAGAGAGTTTTATAATATTTCTGACTGTAAAAGATATAAAGCAGCCATCCTGATCATCATCATGAACTAATAAATGTGTAATGGTCTAGAATTCTACCCATAGTCCATTCAGTACAGTTTGACAGCAGCACAGTAGAGGTTCATCCCATGAAGGAAAAGCCACACATTTACTACAGACAAACATTTATTACTTTACACAAGACAAAGCTCTCATATATTCTAAAATGGAGAAGCTGATGAGCCACGGGCACACCATGTATCTCTTGGAGATGTATGGAAAGACATACAAGGTTCTTTTCAACACACATGGTGCCCTCCAGCTGGAAAATGCAGAGATAAAACTGCACTACAAGAAAAAACTCAGAGCAGAGAGGGAGAGGAAAATGGTTCTCAGTCAGGAAACTGATAAACTGAAGAAAAGGCTTCAGAAAGTCAAATCTGTGAATGCAGCATGAAGGTGGACTCCCACCCAGCCATTCAGCTGAATATAATATGCTTGCAGCTGAGCTTGAGTTGGAGAAGAAGAATAGAGAGGAACTCTCAAAAAGTCATGGAGCTTAACCACCAGCTCCAGACAGAGAGGGACCCGAGGGTCAAAGCAGAGGCCAGAGCAGATGAGGCTGTTAAATTTGCAGATAAACTTATGCACAAACTGGAGGAAGTGCATAACATCACCCAAGATTCTGGACAATCTCTGCCAAGAATCAGTGAGGGTCTCAAAGGCTCATGAAGCTGAGAAGCAGACTCTCTGTACCAAACAAGAAACTGCAGAAAAGATGCACAACGAGGATGCTGAGCTTAAAACAAGGGTGGACGGTCGGTTAAATAATCGTCAATTGAACTTTTAGCTTTCAAAAAGTAAACAGAAGAACACAAAGGCTCGTCTCACATTTGCCAAAAAACATCTTGATAATCCTCAAGACTTTTGGGAAAACCATGAATTCTGCTCTCTACCAGAAAATCTTGAAGGAGAATGTCTGGCCATCAGTTTGTGCCCTGAAGCTCAAGAGCGCTCGGGTTATGCAGCAGGACAATGACCCAAAACACACCAGCAAGTCCACCTCTGAATGGCTCAAAAAAAACAATAACAAAATGAAAGTTTTGGAGTGGTCTAGTCAAAGTCTGGACTTAAATCCGATTTAGATGCTTTGGCATGACCTTAAACAGGCCGTCATGCTCGAAAACCCTCCAATGGGACTGAATTAAAACAATTCTGCAAAGAAGAGTGGGACAAAATTCCTCCACAGTGATGTGAAAGACTCATTGCCAGTTATCACAAATGCTTAATTGCAGTTCTTGCTGCCAAGGGTGGCACAACCACTTATTAGGTTTAGGGGGCAATTACTTTTTCACAGAGGGCCAGGTAGGTTTGGATATCTTTTTTCCCTTAATAAATGAAATCATCATTTAAAAACTGCATTTTGTATTTACTGGGGTTATTTTTTTCTAATATTAAAATTAGTTTGATCTGAAACATTTAAGTGTGACAAATATACAAAAAATATGCAAAATCAGGAAGGGGGCAAATAGTTTTTCACAGCACTGTAAATCTAAATCAGACAAGGCTTTGATTTTTAAAGACCTGTTTTAGAACTTTTTGATCATACCTCATATTGCAGATATTTTTTTATGCAAAATGAGCATTTAAAATGCTTACAGTATCATTCTTAGTAGACAAATAACTAACTATAACAATACAATTTTGGAAACTTGCCATTGCATTGCTACTAGTCAAAATTCAAAACTGTTGATATGCAGCATTACATCTTTACTAGTCATAATGTATTCTGACTATATAAGCCATAGAATCCAAGATAAAATGGGAATATAAATGGAGTGGCAAAAACATTTGAAAGTGAATGTTTGTAGGGTAATGGTCTCTGTGTGAGTTTGTTACCTCATGCAGGGATGGTGGAGGCGAAGGTGTGGACATGCAGACAGGAGTGGGCTTCACATGCAGCGGTACTGTCATGGGCGTGGGGGTTGGGGTGGATGTTGAGTGAGGAGGAGAAATCTGCTCATACATGTTTTTGTCTATCATCTCCTTAATGTCCTCAAGGTGCATCCCTATCCTGAATATGTCTCCCTCCACTAGTCTGCACACATGGCGACAACACACACAGACACACATACATATGCACACACACACACACATAAATGGATGCACAAACACAATACTGACACACTTACAGCCCCGGGGGTCTCTCTGACCTGTTTGGATCAAAAGTGCCAGTGTTCCTGGATAAGCCCATGTAGTTCAGCATCTCCAGAGCTCTGTGCTCTTCCTTCTTACTGATGTATTTTCTTTCCAGCTGGTCCTGAGCTTCCATCATGCTCCTCAACATCTGAAAAAGGATACGTTTATACTCATGCATGTGCAGAAAAAAAAGCTGGGCCTAAAATTGTTAAATGAGCAACTGACTGAAATTTTAAAGTCAGTTTTTCTATTCCTTCAACTGGACTACTACATGTAGGATGTGAAAGATTCATACCATTTGCTTTTCTTCTGTGCTTACATCTATGTTGCTCACAGTGAATCTAAATTCTTCCACCTGAGGAGAAGAAGGGTTGTAAATGTTTAAACAATGCATGCATTTAATTGTATAATAGTCGTAAATATTTTCAAACAGACCTTTTGCATGAACTGGCTGATGATGTCTCTCAGCTCAGCAGTCATTCTTTCCCCATCACTGGGATCATCTTGAACCTGGCTGGAAGAAGCTGTGGTCACCTTCTTAACGGTGCTGTGGGAAGGTGTTTCTGCTTTTTCACTTCCTTTTTTTGAAAAAAGGCCAACATGAGAGTACACACCCAACATAATTAAGCTAATAAATTATGGATAAAATGTCCTTGATATGTCCTCCGGGATTTGTACAGTATACACTTTCAAAATATGAAATTAGAGAAAATACCCTAAGGCTTTATTTAGGAATATTTTTTACAAATAACTGTCAAACACCAGGCATGTTCTCCCCGTGTCTGCGTGGGTTCTCTCCGGGTACTCCGGCTTCCTCCCACAGTCCAAAGACATGCAGTTAGTGGGATTAGGTTAATTGGAAATAATTACCTACGGTACCACACCTACGGTAATTGGCCGTAGGTGTGAATGTGAACGTGAATGGTTGTCTGTCTCTCTGTGTTAGCCCTGCGACAGACTGGCGATCTGTCAAGGATGTACCCCACCTCTTGCCCTATGGCAGGTGGGATAGGCTCCCCCCCCGTACCCTGAATTGGATAAGCGGAAGAAAATGAATGGATGAATGGGTGTCAAACACCAAATGCACGCAGACTGGATAGTTAGTTCAGCCAGAGGGTGGTGGCAGGAGGGATGCTCTGGTGTGATTGGTTGTTAAGGTTAGGTTGGGGTTGGATCAGACAGCAGAGCTGATCTAGAACCATGATCTGGAACCATGCACTAGGCTGGTAATAACATTACTAGAGCTCCTGAAGGATCACAAGATGACTATTCTTGGTTTCCCTCACAATAACTCTTGTGTTACCTCTGACCTATCTTCTCTGACCCCTGGAGAAAGGCCGAGGTGTGTCATTATTAGGTATCATGTAAAATATTAAACAATAGTTTGTTCTGACTACAGCAAGTGTCAGTACACCCTCAGCTCTGATTGCGTGATGTAGAAAAAATGCTAGATTAACTGGTTCTACAGCTTTTGCAACTGTAGCAGAGACAGACTGCAGCTGTGATTATTGCAGCAGCTTTGGGGTGATATGTCACTGTGACCATGGCTGCAACAAGTCCATTTTTATTTGTTGTAACACTATACATCAGTTTTTGTGTGTGTGCAGTGATGGACTCACTGCCTGAGTCATTGTCAGCGAAGCACTGCAGGTTCAAATGGTACTATAGTTGGAAAAAGCCATAGTATCATAAACTACAGCAGCAGCTGAAGGACAATAACAGTATCCATCAGCAGCTTCAATCACCACAACCAGGCAGAGAAGCTGCAGCTCACAACCAACAGCTGGTTACTGTAACAGACTGGCCATTTAAAATTAATAATGAGTGCCAATGAATCATGTAAACTGTCAGATCATCACTCTTTTCTGTAGTATTAACCCTCAACTGTCATTGTATTACAACTGGACGGGACCCACACGCCAACATGCTGTTTGGATCAGGATGGAAGTAAAGCGTATTGCTCAGTCATGTAAAATATTTGACAGGTAACACAATACTGATTGCAAAGAAAGGCTAAACAAAATGCAAAAGCTGTCCTCATTTCTTAGTGATGTATTCAATCTATTTTCCAGGAGAATGACAAGGTGGAAAATAGTTGTCAACCTGAACAAAATCTGTCTTTAAACATAATGTTTAACTTCAATTTCTGGTGATTCAGCGTTTAAATGAAGATACACAGGCTTGGGTTGTTAAGTTATTTTATCCATTTTATTTTTTTTTTAAGTAGCTAGAATAGTGTCATCTGACCTTATTACTGTTGGAGGAAACCAGTCAGACTTTACTGCATTATATTTGCATGTAGTGGAATGAAGTTAACCTGTCATAATATCAGATGTCAGACACAGAGACATACCTGATGGGGGAAGGTGAGGAGCTTGGTATTCAAGACGGCTCCCCTCAGCGAACTCCCCCTGATCATCATCATCATCATCATGCTCTAAATAAAGGATCAGCTCTGAGGAGGGCTGAGTCTGTGAAAAGAAATAAATACATTTGTAACTTACATTGAGATTATGATTAATTTAAATATCCTATGTGACTTACACAAAAAACGTATAACTTACATTGGTTCCTACTCTCATCTGATCAATGAGGTTCTCTGCCTCTGCATACTTGGTTAGTAATTTATCATATTCAGCCTAAAGAGACACAAATTAATGTTAGTACTGTATCTAAGAGCACAGCAATGCGATGCTACGAGAAAATATAAGATGAAGAAACTAAAAGTGTGAGGTACATTTGCACTATGAAGAGTATAATCTGAATGCTTTCTACCTGCAGATCATGCACCAGTGCTGGAGGAGTGTGCTTTTCATTGTCTTTAAAGACATAGGGCTTCCCTGTTGGCTGGAATGAGTCCTCCAGGACTCTGCTGATCACCTCTAACATCCCTGGAGAAGACTGGGCTCTGTGCATGGTGTCTGGGCACTGAGGAACAGATCTGGCTGGTCCACTTGGAGCTTTGGGGATCTTTACCTTGGGGGCAACCTTGGAGAAGTCAGGGAGGGGATAATGAACTTGGCCTTGGCCATACTTCATCTCACTGAAGGATCTTGTACGCACCAGAGGAACTCTCTGAACCTGTTCCTCCTCTTTCACCTTTTCCTGCTTCAGCTCATCTGCACTGAAATCCCCACTGCTCTGGTTAGAATCTGTACTTGCAGAGTTAGATGTGTTGTTTGTGTAAGCAGCACATGTAAAATTAGCAGTCTTCTTTTCTGTCTGTTCCTCTAAACTAGCTTTTTTTGATGCAGTACTACTCTTTTCATCATAGCTCTCTGTGTGGTTACTATTCACTGCTTTGCTGTTGTGTGTTGGGGCCAAGCTAAAAACACTGTCATCTGCACTCTCCAGCAGGGACACCTCTGGCAGTGTCTCTGCATCGATCAACCTACCCGACCACAGCAACTCCTCCTGGGAGAAGTGTCGCAGCAACAACTGATTAATGTCTGCAGGACCAGGACACGGAGGACCAAACTTATTTGGCTGTGAAGCATCAAAAACATCCTGTTTGGGGTTGCCATCTTCTTGCAACAATTCAAGCTGACCAGAAAGATCAGGACTTGCATGAACAGTGTGTCCTCCATCAGAGCTAATGTTTCCCTCAGGGCTATCTTTCTGGTTAAAGTAGGGGCTTCCAAGGTTGCCATCATATGGCAGGTCCTCCTGATCCTCATCACTGGTATCTTGTCCTGCATCCTCATTTCCCTGGTTTATGGGCAGTTCATCCTGCATGGTGTTTGGTCTTTGGGCAGACAGATGCAGTAGGTTGCTCTTGGACCTGCTCTTTACCACCTTCCCACTCTGACTGCAGACACTGCTCTCTGAGGAGGTGTCATCCAAACCAGACAGTTCTGCACTCCCTGCAAATTAAAGACCCAAAACCTAATTACAGGGTCATGATGATTAATTTAAACTTGCTTGCCATGACTTTTTTAAGAGTGCCCACCATTAACAATGACCGACAACTTAGTCTGTGACTTTGCAAAAACAGCTTGTATGTCATTACATTTATCACTTAAACGTTTTATCATTTTATCACCTTCTGTTTTGTGACACTGGAAGCAACCAAAAACGAACAAAAGTGCCACAAACAGAATAGGGTTTCCTTTTCCATTGTTTTCTGTTGTCCTTGGTTTTATCAAAACGTGGTGCTGTGCATTATGGCTAAACATAAGGACATTGCTCCAGAAGTCTTGTGATTTGTTTAGATGAAACTTTGCAAACCTACCTTTGTAGAGAGAAGAGGCTTTCTCCTGGTAACCCTTCCAAACAAGCCATACTTGTTCAGTCCTTTTCTGACTGTACTGTCATGAACTTTAACATTTAATATGCTAACTGAGGCCTGTAGAGTCTGAGATGTAGTTCTTGGAATTTTTGCAGTTTCTCTGAGCATTGCACGGTCTGAGGTGAATTTGCTGGGGCGTCCACTCCTGAGAAGATTGGCAGCTGCCTTAAAAGTTTTCCACTTGTGAATAATCTTTCTCACTGGAGAATGATGGACTTCAGATTGTTTGGAATATATAACCTTGGAATATATAAGGTTATAACCTTATAACCTTTCCCAGATTGATGGGTAGTAATAATTGCTTCTCTAAGATCATTGCTGATGTCTTTCCTTCTTGGCATTGTGTGAACACAGACCTGAATGCTCCAGACGAGCAAACTGCCAAAACTCCTGCTTTTATAGAGGTGCTCACACTTGCTGATGATCAATTCATCAAGTGCATTTGATTACCAGCACCTGGCTGAGTGTGTACTTTCTTTTTACCATGACTCTGGAACAGCCTCTACAGACAAAAATAAACAACAGTAACTGCTGGTCTTACCACTCAGATGGATACTGGCTTCAGAGGTAGCAGACTCCACTTGGGACTGATGTAAGGACAAAGAATTCTCTAGATCGCTGAAGTGGAGACTTTCATCCTCACTTAGATCAATGAAGAAGCTCTGCTCGATGCACTTTTCCCACAGAACAATGGGCCTGTCCTCCCTCTGAACATCCTCATCCGACTCTTCCGGATCTCCCTCCATGGACACTTTCTCTGTAACAGAAGAGTTAATGTACTAGTCAACATCTCTTCACCTGTGTTAAGAAAAAAGGAGGTAATAAAAGTGAATGGAGCACCGTTCATCTCTTAGCAACACAGCTTGTGAAGTGACAACACTGGATCAAAATGCGCTAAGCTGTCAATTATTCAACAATCAATACATTGTGTGCACAGAGGTTTGCGTGCCATGAGTTTTTGAGTTAATTATGTGTTTGGATGAAACACACTGTGTGTGTTTTGAGAGTGACAGGCAGTGGCAGAAGACTTCTATCTAACTCCTATACCAGGATTTTTTCCACACTCTAGTCCAAGAAAAGAAAAAACCTTGTATGCTAAAACAAAAGCATCAATATCATGCTATAAAACATATTCCAGCAAGCTGTAAAATGCATTTTACAACACATAAGAAGCATTTAATGCTGTACATCATTGATATAGAAACAATTCTACCTATTTAATATCCTGATGCATATTTGTTTATTTATAATTATGCATAATATTTCAAAAGTTGACATTTTTGCATGTACGTTGACAATGTCTGGAAATATTATCATAAGTCATAGTTACTCCACGACTAGTGGAGCAAAAGTATAAAGTAAATGTACTTAATTACCTCCCAGAACAGGTTACACGTGTGAGTGTTGTGAAAGCAACACGTAAGTCTGTGCTACATGTCAAATAGTGCCATGATATTTTGGTGGCGATGGTTACTTACTGTAGTTGTGCGGGCCTATTGGTTCTTCTTCAGCAGGATGCGATTAGTATTAAGTTGATCCGGTCCACAGTTCTGCTCCCGGTCTTGACATCATCTTGAAACTAGCAACAGCAGTATAATATCTCCCTCTTTCTTTCTTGCCATATGGTTTCCGGGAAGGTTTGGTTTCTGTGGCATCATTAATAATATATAGTCTACGCGGCAGTGCTGCTCGTCTGGACCCGGACTGACAGCAGCGTGTATAATAAGCGGGGTCTGGTTGCTAGGTAACGGTTCTGAAAAAGTTTGAGATCACGAACCATTACACACTTATTGTCTCCCTTAAACTGTCTGAACATAGGGATCTGTAGACCTTCACCGTCTTTAACAATACACAGCAGCCAAGCGGCTCCATTGTACACACTGAAAGCAAAGGTGTGTCAGACTTTCTAATATAATAAAATTACAGCTACTTTATCACCACACGTCACCCCTTTTTCTATTCAAATCGATTGGTTCAATGACTGTTATGCGGGGCGTGACTATCTTTGAATGCCGCCCTCTGATTGGCTACTTGGCGAAAAACACACAGCCCTGGTACCGCCGTACGGTTTTTCTTCGTGTTTATGGAAGTTAAATCGAAGTTTAACCAAAGTTGAAGGATAATGTAGCGCTAGGCTAAATATAGTACAGCTTATTGTTAAATTTCAGCCGTCCAATTTTTTAAAAAACACCCGTGTTTTTAACCTTGTGAGACCACAAAGAAAAGAAGACAAGTCACCGTTGTTCGAACTGGATCGCCTAACGTAAGTTTAGCAGCTAACAGGCTAACGGAGCTAATCTTTAGCTGGATAAACCTAGAGACGCATGAATGAATTAACTGGTGATGGATAAAGCTTCGAGCTAGCGTTAATATTAACTTGTTGGGACACCACAGGTCCGATAGTAGTATCCACAATTAAAAGGCTGCTGTCTTCACCGGAAAGTAGTTATGTGTGAATGGACTTGATATTAAAAGGCATATGTGCGGTAGATGAGTCATACTCATCACACAAAGTTAGTATAATGCATGGATTTACTGTTTGCTGCTCAGTATTTTTTAGGTTGTTACATGCATATAGTTAGTATATTACTAGCAATTATGATACTTGTGCAGATGGTTTATATTAAATGATTGTGACTACTGTCGTACATAATTAATTTCTCACTCATGTTGGTGTAGTAATAGTCATGAAAGCATGCAAACAAACGCACAATCTTGTATACCTCTACACCAGATTGCATTATTAATACAGTATGGCACATACAGTATACACCCAGTTACACTTAACTGTAACTAATGCAGCAGCCCTTCTTGTTTATTATTTAGTCCGCTCTTTAGGTAGTTGTAGCTGTGTCTGTATATCATCTAGAGCATGTTGTTTAATATTATATATAATCTGTATCATGCCATCACATATATACAAGTATAGGTAAGCAAGCACTGCAACACATGTTTATGAACTGTGAGGTTATTTATGGTTGCAACATTGTTCCTTCCAGGCTTCCCAGATTTCCTGTTCCTGTGTGGAAGAATTACCGGTCAGTATCCCACTACTTAATGACTTGTTTCTTTCTTTTGTTTTGGTGTGGGTTTTTTTTTTTTTTTTTCTTCCTCGT
>VUQI01028643.1:0-25047 GCA_015106735.1 Paratilapia polleni | reverse complement strand
GAGGTTTAATTTTTTTTTTTTTTTTTTTTTTTAAATCATGCAACAGGTTTCTGGTTGCTCTTACTCTCTTCTTTTCAGCAACTGCCTAGCCCATGATTTCCATTTGCACATTCTGTAGATATTTTTTCCTCTCGCATTTTGTTACATCTGTGGGGCACACAAGCTCTCCAAGCCTGGGTGAAGTGAGTGTCTGTCGTAGATTGACAGCTTGCCTGGCCCCGTGCATTCATTCCCGCCCCGCTCTCTCGCTTCCTGCCTGCCCTGCTTGTGCACGCTGCAGTTTGGTTGGTGTTGCCATGGCACCGTGTAGCCAGAAAAGAGGCTTCACATACAGCATCTTGTGTTCTCTTCACAGAGGGCCGCTATCAAGAGATTGAGGGCCAGTGACGCAAAACACACATTATACGAAAGCAGCTGTGTGGACTGACGCTCAGGACTCTGCAGCTTTAACACTCATGGGTTTACCTTCCCCTGTCAACATTCAGCAGAGGGACTGTCGCAGTCTCAAACACATTGGGTGACTTTATTTGGTTCACCAAAGACTTTTTTTCTTTCTCTCTGAGTCTCACTTTTAAACGCAACCATTCTTTCGGGAACGAAACTGGGATTGTCCCTCATATTATGCACTTCAATGGATACAAGTGGCTCAGAGGTTAGCATGCGAGCTGAGGAGCAGTCCTTTCATGTCCGCTACAGGTAGGAAACTCTTGTCTTTTAACTAAAGTATAGTCTGAGTGTAGAAAGCATGGCTCTGTTTTTCAGCTTTTGACCGTTTCCCCCCATCACTCGTGTCAGATGGAGCTACTGATGAAATGTTTTCTTGATGGCTAAGAGCAATGCTCTTTATATTCCTAATTATTTAAATGTCTGTAATGTAAGATGCGTCTGTTTCATGTAACAGATGATGTTCCTTGTTGAGGAAGTGATGCTATGTCTGATATTAACTGTAAAATTGAGGCTTAAGTTAAATGATAGAGTGGAGGAGTCATTTCACAGTGCGATCTGTGTCTTTGTTGACTAAAGACAGGTAAGTTTTCTTTAAAAAAGAAAAAAAAAAGCTGTCCTTACATTCCCAGGTAAAGCGCTCTGGCAGCAGGTGTGACCTGCCAGCCACATAAAGACCTGCCCTGGCCAGCTTCAATATTTAAACAAGCCCTGAAAAATTCATCACTGCTGGCTTTGTTTATGTTCGAATGTGTGTCCATTTTATTTAGATAATGTAGGCGTCTGCTTGGTGAGAGGACAGATGATTTATTTATTTATTTTTATAAGACTGGCTGGATTGTTAACGCCAGTGAATTTATTACTTTTAGAGATGCACAAATATATCAGACGAACTTCAGTATCATCACATCGGCAAATAAGACATTATCTGTTGTTTCATTTCAGATTAACTCTGGCTAAAAGGTGTTGTAAGGAATAATTGGAAGACGTAAAACAGATATTATTTGTCGTAAAGATTTCTTTGTATCCTTCACACGAAAAGTGGAATAAATAACATAAAACAAAATAAACATTTTGATTTGCTAGTGGCTAAATTGTTATTTTAAACACTGCTTTCAGCCCAGAATTTCACCGGTTCATCGGTGCATGCCTAATTCCATTATGCATCACTACAGAGTCTGCTTGTCTGACACATCTAATCAATCTATAAAGCACTCACCGGCTTTGTAATCTGTCAGGTGTGTACTCTACGGCCATAATCTCAGGTGACCAGGTCACCAGAAGAGCGAGCTTGGACGAAAGACAAGCAGATTAGCCGAGAAAATGCTGACAGAGCAGTTTCCTTTCTGCCATGCATTGGAAGTTAATGCTCTGACAACATCACACGCGTCTCCTTGAAGGTTTCCCAACGCGTGATGCTAAATTATCTCTGTGACGTCAGATCAGTAATGGTTTTGCTGTTACCTAGAAGGAATGCTATTTATTTTTTGGCATTTTTGTATTTAAATGAGCAGCAGACAATCTTTTCATCATCAAGTTGGTTTAAGGTAATCTCTCCATGCTTCAGAGAAAGAGAAGGAGCTTCAACCTGGAAGTTTTTCCAGTGGATACCTCAGTAGATGCCTCTCAAATGTTCCATGTGCTGCTGCTGTTGTTGTTGTTGTAAGACACGAAAAGCCGGCAGGTAGGCTAGCATTTGCCTCAGCTATAGTGTTAAATGATATAGTTTTAACTTGGCAGTAAACAAAAAGTAAGCCCTTTAATATAAGGCCCAAGACCGCTGAGCTGAACTTGATTGAGCTGTATTGTTCAAACACCATGTTTGCCTTTGTTCTCGAATTATAGCCTTAGCTGTATGGTGAGACGAGCTGTTATGTTTGGTGTTTTTGCGTCATTTCTGGGTCTGTTTTTGAGAGCTTTCAGATAACCATAGGGCGGTTACAAGAGGAAATCTTGAGATCTACAAACTGAACAGATTTTTTTTTTTTTTTTGAGAAGCTGATCTCTTCCTAAAGATAGTTTCCTGAAAAACAAAGTTGGCTTATCTAAGCACAAATATGCCACTAAATTTGCATTTGCAGATAAGCCACCAGCCACTGACTGAGTCTCCTTTCATCTGACTTAAAACATCTAAGCCCAGCCACATATGTAACTCCATGAGTGCTTGTTACAGACATTTTATAGCTTTTCTGTCCTATAGAAGCAAATTTATTGCATCTTTTGATTTCAACATCCTTTGAAGAGTTACCCAGATTTTCAGTGTCTGTTGCTAGGAATCAAACATTTTGATTTCACAATTAATATTTTAGGAAATTTCAGATGAAAATGTTTTTTTGTTTTTTTTTGTTTTTGTTGGCAGTGTGAATCTTTTAAGTTACAGCTTTTAAAGGGTATTTTAAATTCTAAAGCAACAGCAGAAACAGGGGAATGATAATTATCACAGGTTCACTTTTGCTTCAGTTGACTGAAAAAGGAACCTGATTTACTTTCTGAGGCGGGTCAAAAGGATGTGAGATCTAACATAACAAACAAACTCCATTGTTTTATGTAGGCGGAAGGAAGTGGCCAAACATTCCCAGTTGAAAGCCTTTTGCTTCGAAGGACGTTTTGTTTTTCATTTGCGATCAGAGGCATTTGGCTGTTGATTACAGCAAGAAAAGACTTTGGAGTTTGTCACTCATGTTTTTTGAGGATCGACCAGCTCAAGCAGCAGTTCAGAGACTTCAGATTTGACATCGAGGGACTGACTGTGCTTCTCTCTGCTTTAGGATGGAGGTGTCCTGCCTGGAGCTGGCGCTGGAGGGTGAGCGCCTCTGTAAGGTGGGTGACTACAAAGCAGGCGTCTCCTTTTTTGAAGCTGCCATCCAGGTGGGCACAGAGGACCTCCAAGTGCTCAGTGCCATCTACAGCCAGCTTGGCAATGCCTACTTCCACCTGCATGACTATGCCAAGGCCTTGGAGTTCCACCGGCATGATCTCACCTTGACGAGGTTGGACATACATGAGAAACCCACAGCCCTGGCTGATTACAGTAGAATATTTGTTATTAACAATGTAATATGTGTTGTTCAGGACAATTGGCGACCTGGTTGGAGAAGCCAAAGCCAGTGGAAACCTTGGCAACACATTGAAGGTGCTGGGCCGGTTCGACGAGGCTGTGGTTTGCTGTCAGAGGCACTTGGACATAGCCAGGGACATCAATGACAAGGTGAGGCAACATATTCAGAAACACAAGTGTTAATGAATGTCATGTCAGATATTCCATCATGTATTTGAGGGTTTCAGAAGGAAGTGATCTTCACCACTAACTTATTTTTCCTGTTAGGTGGGGCAGGCGAGAGCGCTCTATAACTTTGGGAATGTGTACCATGCGAAAGGCAAAAGTATCTGCTGGAGCGGAGCTGAGCCTGGAGATTTTCCAGAAGACGTCATGATGGCACTGAGGAAGGCAGCAGAGTACTATGAGTAAGACAGAGAGTGTGTGTGTTTTAATTATAGTAATTTAGCATTAGAAATACATTTTAATAACAACTTTCTGTTATTTTGACTGTTACATCAAATTTCCATATTATTACAAAGGTACTTGCTCTGTGACCATTTGATTGTATGCGCACTGTCAGGGCAAACTTGGCGATAGTGAAGGAGATCGGAGATCGGGCTGCCCAGGGTCGAACCTATGGAAACCTTGGCAACACACATTACCTGCTGGGAAACTTTCGCAAAGCTGTGGCTTCTCATGAACAGGTGAGAGTGAACCCTGAAAAGCTTTTCTTTATAAATAGTTCACAGGCATGCATCCATGATAATGTTTTATCTTCACTAAGTTACTCGTTATGGTATAGTAAATATATTTCAATGTTTCTGTTTCAGCGATTGCTTATAGCTAAGGAGTTTGGTGATCGATCAGCAGAGAGGCGGGCTTACTGCAACCTGGGGAATGCTTATATTTTTTTGGGGGAATTTGAAGTGGCAGCTGAGCATTACAAGTAAGCCACACCTATATATATATATATGTGTGTGTGTGTGTGTGTGTGTGTGTATTTAAAGTATGGGAATTGAAGGCAGTATGAAATGACTGTAACACTTTAGACACAAAAGACTTTGCTATGGTCCACTTTTCCTAAATCAATAGTGGCAATATCTAAAAAGGAGCCTTCTATCATGTATATGTTATGAGCTGTTCCTATGAGCTTCTTCTAAGAAAGTAGGCCTGTAAAGAAAATCTAAAGCCCCTGTGCATTGTTTGAAGCATCTTGCCTGCTTGCTTGTTAGGAAGACACTGCAGTTGGCGAGGCAGTTAAAGGACCGAGCTGTGGAGGCTCAGGCCTGCTACAGTCTGGGCAACACCTACACACTTCTCCAGGACTATGAGAGAGCCATAGACTATCACCTCAAGCATCTCATCATAGCTCAAGATCTCAATGACAGGTGCAGATGCAAACATAAGGTTTTTCTATGTTTCTTTCGATTTAACTATGCCATATTCATGGATTTATGTATGTTTTCTTTCTGTAGGATTGGGGAGGGCCGTGCATGCTGGAGTCTTGGAAATGCTCACACTGCACTGGGAAACCATGACCAAGCCATGCACTTTGCTGAGAAACACCTGGAGATCTGCAAAGAGGTATATGCTGCTCTTAATATATTCACAGCAAAGCAGTTCAGAAATACTCTATGGAACTTTTATTTTCCAGACTTGTTAAAATCAGGTACAGAAATCCTTCAGCAGTAAAATGAACTTACCTTTGGTTTGTTCCTTTTGTTTTTTTATTTTTCTGTTTTCTTCCAGACTGGAGACAGGAGCGGGGAGCTGACGGCTCGTATGAATGTATCTGATCTGCAGACGGTTCTGGGTTTGAGCTACAGCACAAATACCTCCACTGTTTCAGAAAATAAGGATATCGACTACAACATGCATGGTAAAAGCTGTTTAACCCTCTCCTTCCACCAGTTATGCTATTTTATACATTTTACATCTGTAGCTTATGTGACAGGTGTTAACGTTGTCTTTTGTTTTTCAGGAGCCAGGCCCAGGATGAACAGGCGACACAGCATGGAGAACCTGGAGCTGATGAAGCTCACTCCAGACAAAGTAAATGTAAGAACTGCTCACCTGTACTAATCTGCGTACACATCATCTACCAGAAGTGCTTCTTCTTACGGCACCCTTTGCTGCTAAACTTGTGGTAATTGTGGACCGTTTCTGTGCTGAAGGGTCAAAAGTGGAACAGCGACATCTTGATGAAACAGTCCAAGCCCTCCCTGGCTAAGAGCTCCTCCAAGCTCTTCTTTGTCAGCCGTCTGCGTGGGAAGAAGTACAAGTCTGGTGGCTCCAGTAAGGTCCTCCAGGACACCAGCAACACCTTAGATACCAGCCAGACACCTGCACAGGGACCACAAAAAGTACGCAGACCAGGGGGAATTCATTAGAAGATCAGACACAGAGCTCATTTAGTCATCATCAAACGAGAATAGCTCCTTTTTCTGTTTTTGCTGGTTTTCATGTGTTTGTTTCTTTTGTTTAACAGCGACTCAGTCCTGACATGCTCGGAGACGAGGGTTTCTTTGACCTGCTGAGCCGATTCCAGAGCAACCGCATGGATGACCAACGATGTTCAATACAGGACAGAGGCAGCAGGTTATCGTTAAACAGCGGCCCAGATTCGCCTCCCAGAACCATCAGGAAATGTAGGTCCACACACACACACACACACAATGTAATCACTCTTAAAATAATGTGTGAATTTTAATTTTTGTCATCTACATTGAATTTCTCTAAACCTGTAGCCATGTCAGAGTCTGCCAATGTGTCAAGCGCCCAGGGCAGGCGGTTAGAGGAGTCATCATCAGCAGCAGGGGGAAGCCTGCCAGGTCTCAGGCTCAACCAAAACAGCAACCAGGCCGTCCTCAGCCACCTAATGGCCAACGCTGACAGCGCTGAGCCTGATGATGACTTCTTTGATATGCTTGTCAAGTGCCAGGTACCTGATCAAACCAAACAGAAAGTACACGTTTAACTGAATACTGTTTGTTTTTAATGTTCATACACTATTTGACAAGCAAAATTTATGTAGTGCTTTTCACAGAGTCACAAAGTGCTTTACAAGAACCATTATACAGTATACAGTGCTGACATTAAAACCAATAAAAAACTGTACACTTAAATAAAACTAAAGCAGAAATTCAAAATGCACAACAAATGCATTAAAAAGCAGACTTGGTGGATACTTGATACCCAAACACTGGTCAAAACAAATATGTTTTCAGTGGCTTTTTAAAAGAATCCACAGTTAAAGACTGCAGGCAGAGCTTTCCACAAGTCCAGTGTTGGGTCCTCAAAAGCTCGATTACTGCTGAGCATTTGGTGGGTGTGTTGGACAGTCAATAAATTTAGTATTTTTGACCCAAATGCTAGCTGAGGGGTGAATGTGAAGATGAGCTACACACACACAGGAGCCTGACTGTGTAATCCTCTCTATGCAAGAATGAGCTTTTTAAACTGGATCCTGATGGCGACAGGGAACCAGTGTAACATAAGTAGAAGACTGATGTGAGACAGTCTGTTTGACCTAACCAGAAATCAGGGGGCAGTATTCTGATTACACTGCAAGGGATCAGCTCCAGACTTACTAAGTGAAGTACATAATAAAAAAAAAAACTTAAGTTAGAAACAAGGATATTTAAAAAAAAATCTGTTAACAAGATGTTAAAGTCACTCTCTCCTATTAACGTCTTCCTTCCAGGGCTCCCGTTTGGATGACCAGCGGTGTGCTCCTCCCCCTCCTCCGGTCCGAGGGCCCACCGTACCAGATGAGGACTTCTTCAGCCTCATTATGCGCTCGCAGGCCAAACGAATGGACGAGCAACGCGTCACCCTGCCTTCTGCAGCAAACCCTGCATCCAGGCCAAGCTCCAGCTCCAACTGAACAAAGCACTCAAGGGACAGACGGGTCTTTTTTTCATGAAGGTGTGGACTGCATTATGATGGACTAATGATCACTTCCTTGTCCTTTAGGACAACACAAAGCACTATTAGCACTGTATGCAGTTGACAGTGTGGAAAAATCTCAAATTAACAACGACTTTCACACAACTTGTACACCGACAAACTCACAGTAGCGTCAGAGACAAAAGTGTTTTGTTTTTTTTATAAATGTTTTTAAAAAATCTGTACAGCTGCATACTCTCATTTCACCCTGTGTATTTTTAAATACACCACTGCAGGTATGTTTGTATTTATTGTTCTTTTTATGATTGTCATGGTCCCATGAACTGCCGTCCCACCACTACGAAGTAATAGAGGTAAACTTCATAGTGGTGTTTAAGTCCGAGGTACAGCACTCTTTTCATGTATTATAGCCCTTTTCAGACATGGGATTCATAGCATTGTTGGCTTCATCAATTTTCAGACACAGGTCACTTTGACGCTGTTGTTGCTCATGGCTTCAGCTATGCACACAACTGTGATGGAGGGAGCACCGGTGCCATCGGTGCCAGTTGCACTTGTGGCAATAAAAATTGTTAACATTGACTCTAGTGAAGTGTAACCACACTTTTGAACACTTACTTCTCTCAGCCCTTTGTCACTCACAGCCGGATCTCACTTCCTGTGTGTGCTGCACGGTGTTGCTCCCCCTGCCCCTCACACACAGGCTCTTTGAGAGAGAGAGAGCTCACTTCTGACAAAACAAAAAGGCATTTTTAAAGCTGGTGAGATACAATGTTATTATATGTTATTGTTCAGGGCATTCCCTGGTGAGCTGAGCAGCTCACTAAGATGCACAAGGGACGTGCAATGGCCATCTTGTGCACGCCTGTTTGATGCCATGTTGAAAGTGAAATGTAAATGTTAATGGGTCTGAAGCTTTGAAACTTTTACATAAAAAGTGACCAGGGTGCTCACACATCCATGAAGCCAACATGTGGAAAAGAGTGCATGTCTGAAAGGGGCTTTTGTTTGTGTGAGGTTTTTGTTTGGTTTAAGAGTCACCGAGGTCACACAGCAAGCACTAACAAAAGCTACTTTAAGTAAACTCATAAAATATGAATTTAACCCCATGTACAGCCCTTTTCTCTTATCCTTTTGTACTAAATATTTTGAGTGAAGTGAGAGGAATAAAAATTTGTTCATATAGGCATCTTGACTTCTTAAAATGTTTAATGTCAAGTTTTTAATACAGGAAAACACGAAATGTTTGTGTAAAAGACACTTTATTGAACGTACCAGCAGTCAGACTTCAGTTAGCTTGAACTCATCTGTCACTTTTAAAAATAAGAATTAGAAAGGCTTAATACAAGAGCCACTAGCATTTCAAAAACAAACTAGTAACTGTACATACATTAACACAACTGAAATAAATACATCTATGTACGTATTAGTTTGGCCTTCTCTGTTAAAACAATATATACTATACATTAACATAAAAACTTAAATATGCATCTTTGTAAGTAAATCAATATTAGAAGATGATGTTAAAAGGACAAAGTGCGCATGTTAAAAAAAAAAAAAAAAAAGCATATGCCCCAAACACTGGTTCTAAATAAATATCAAAACACCCGTGCTTCCATCCAGGTTTCACTGTTCATACAGTCAGACCCTCATTTTGGGAAAAGACTGCCATCTACTGATATTACACACATACAGCAGTAGACAAACCAAAGTTTTTAAGCGCAGCCAAATCCAAACTGAGTACAAGGGTGCCCAACCAATATGTTGTATTTCCCTTTGATTCTAACATAACAACAACCTTCAATAGCAAGCAAGCCACTGCAAGACACCGGAACAGCTTCAGCGCAGAAAACACTGACTTGAAATTTAAAACAAACACACTAGCTCAATTACACAGTTTGAGTTGTAGTAATGCAAGTGAATATGTTAATGTTAGACATCCCACAGGGAAGCAACAGATGGTCTGACTTCCACAGATTCAGCCTCCTGAGAGGAAAAGCTCACTATTGAAACACTGAAAAAGTACATTTTACATCAACTTTTGTTCTTCCTAAACAATAGCAGCATTACATCAGCTGTAAGAAAATGATATGCAAAAGGAGGAATGTATGATTCTCAACATGACTTAACAAAACCTGATCTTGAAAAATCTGTTGTTTTTTTTTTGTTGTTTTTTTTTGTTATGGAAACTAAGAACTAAAGGAAGGCACCATCATGAACAAAGCACTCCTGTCCTGTCTCACCTCATCAACTCTTTAGGAAAAAAGGACATGCAGCAACTGAGTGGTGTGTGCAGGGAGCAAAAATGAAGGGTGACACCACGTGGATTACAGGATGAAGTAAGAACAGTGGAAAAATCCTGCAGTTTTACTCGTCAATATGATGATCAGGAAAGGAGAACATGCAACGTGTGCTTTTGATGTGTCCCAGGTGTGAGTCCATTAGGTTTACTACAGACAGGAGGGAAAGGCTTGTTTACCAGTTTCTGTGCCTGCACCTGTTTGTGTGTGCAAGCGTGTGACAGTGTTTATAGTGCAGAAGGAGCAGTAACGTTTTAGGGGAATGTGTCTCTTTCAGATCAAAGCAGCTGGATGTCTGTGTATGCCTGTTTGTTTGTGTTATGGGTTGTGTGTCCAGAGTGTGACAGTGCGGTCAGCAGAGGATGAGAGGAAGGACAGGTCTTGCGTATGCCATCGACACTGAATCACCTTGTCACCGTGCTCTCCCACCACGGTCAGAGGCAGCGGTTTGGTCAGGTCACCTAGAGACACACAGAGGAGGTAGAAAACCATGATACACACACTAAAGGCAGCTATCCTTCAGGGTCACCTGAAAGAAATCTGCTTAGGGGTCAAACTCAGAACATAAAATCACAGATGAAACCATGGAGATGGCTGCAACAAATAAATAATAATAAAATAAAATAAATAAATAATATTTTGCAAATACTTCAGGTTGCCGCCTCACTTGTGACCCCCTGCGGCTGGGTTTTTGTGTCTCCTCCCGGTCTTGAACCAGGATCTTTCACGTATAAACGTGTTAACCACTACACCATGGAGTCACAAACAGATGAAGGAGCTAACAGCTATGAAATCACCGTAGATGTCTGCTAATGAATTTGACCAGCTGCAAACATAGAGATGCAGCCTGTATCGAATGGATCATGTCAAGCAACAACTGACTGTATAAAAAGGTGGGATTGGCCAACACCATGTTAGTTTTTTGGGGCCAGAAGCGACCATAACTGGACAAGACGGTGGAAAAGTAGTTGACACTAGCTAGCATGATTAGCAAGGTGGATCTACAGCTTGCACCTTGATTGTCATGAAGGTGGGGAAATTAGCTACAGAGAGCAAAACCATTTTTTGCAGCAGGTTGTTAAACATGTTTATTCCTGCTGTAAAGTTGGGCATTTTAACACTGGAGTCTTTGGGGAGCCAGCATCAAGGGCTTCACTGTTCAGCACTGGAGTTTCAAGCTTCAGTTTTTATTAGGTGCCCGTAAGTACGTGGCTGTCAAAATGCAACCATTCCATTTGCAAAAACTGCAGTATACTGTATGTGCTAATTTTATATAGAGGTATGTGTCCCTTTAACATCTCTGGGTGTATTAGACTTTAGCCTTAATGACAGCACAGTTTGTACAAATGTGGTGCACCCATGATGCACCTCAGAGTCCCCTCTAATGGTAGCCTTGTTGTCAATCCCATGGTCATCTTTTTAAATTCACTTACAGGAGGTGAGGCAAGTCCATGCAAAACCTTATGTATAAAACAGGCATACCTGAATTTTTTTTTTGGGGGGGTTTTCAAATATGTCAGTGATGACATGAGAGTGGCTTTTTATCAAAAACATTTATGGCTTTTTTGAAGTGTTTCTATTGAATTAAGTGTTGTTTCATCTGTTAGTCACCAAGTAGTGAAATAATTCTCACTATGTGGGGAAAAAAAAAAAAAAAAAAAAAAAAAAAAAACAAGAAAGAAGAAAAGAATTAAGACAAAGTGGTACATTTTGGAAATGTTGAAATGACTGACTGGAAGTGGAAGAGAACAGGAAGCTTAAAGGAAAGTAAAAACTGCTGCAGATGCAGACTGGAAGTTCCTGTTTCGGTCAGAGAAAGACGAAGGCATCCCAGAGCTTTCCACTGTATTTTTACCCTTCTCCATAATTCAGACACAAGCAGTAATTCACACTCATCTGGCAGTGAGAGGGTGTAGGAGACAGATCTGACTGGCCTGCCAGGGGAGAGGATGAGTAGAAATCAGTTTGAGGGGGAGTTTCACTAACCACATTCTGCCAGAGCAAAAGAAACATGAGTCGCCCTCTCAGACTGCATTATCAACAGGGTGGGCCTAATGATACTTCTGTTAAAAAAACACACTTGGTTGTAGTGTATTATATGTTTGGCAGAACTAAGTACAGATATATCCACTCCCTGTTGCTTCAAAAGAGACCTATTCTGCTCATTTCCAGCTGCATGTTTTTATTCTTGGACTCCATTAGGGCAGCTTTGCATGACCCACAGTTCAGAATAATCCTTATTTATCTCATACTGAACCTTTGGGGCATCCCCGCAGTTCATCCTGTTTGTAAACAGAGGGCGTAGCTCCTCCCCCTTTAAGCAAACTTTTGTCTGATTGGCTGGCTCTCATAAACAGAGTGTTTCAAACAGCAGGTGGGTGGGACGTCTGCGCTCAGCAGAAGTTGTGTGCCTGAGATAACCATATAAGCTTAGAGCTTTCTGAAGCCCGAGCTTTTGGCTCACAGGGACTATTTGTACAAACACTGACCTCATTGTTTGAAACTTTGGCCATGTTTAACATGAACGTCTACCACTTGTTACTGGAACAGGACATGACAGGAAAAAAGGGAAAGCAGAACAGACCTGCTTTACAGAAAATGCCACACTCTGATTTGGTTAGTTTGAATGTCAGTGCTCAGCATTCCTTGCTGTGACTTCCCTTTTTCTGCTGTAATCTGTGCTTATCAGTGTGTTATGAATGCAGGTCTGACTGGCTCAACAAAACCAGCATCAATTCCTCACTTCACAACAGAGAAAGAGGAATGTAGCAGTAATCCAACAGCCTCATGATCATCACCAGCCTTGGATTTAATAAATCTCACAACAACAGAGCTGAACTTTCACTTTGTACGGGGACACACACAGACACACACACACACCAGCAATTCACACTGAAAGACAAAAGTGTGCCAACATTGCTCACACAACACAAACAGCCTCTGTATATCCTTCTTATTAAACGTTTTACAAAGTAATTCAGCTTTCCTTACCAGCAGTGCGATCTTCAGCTGAACGGGAACATCTGAGAAAGAGAAAGTGGCCTGTAGAAGGGTGGGACATCTTCACAGCTTCCCTTTGCTCCAGTGAAAGTGATCTAACTTTTACAGCGCAGCAGTAAATCTAACAGCTAAAAAAAACCCACTCACAGCACAAACACCGTGTGTGCATAAAAAAAAACTCAAAAAGGTGCTCATTGTAAATTCTTGTGTTTAAAAATAGTTTAAATCCTTCCAAAAGT
Organism: Paratilapia polleni; assembly: GCA_015106735.1. Taxonomy (NCBI): domain Eukaryota; kingdom Metazoa; phylum Chordata; class Actinopteri; order Cichliformes; family Cichlidae; genus Paratilapia; species Paratilapia polleni. The sequence continues at coordinate 12,115 of VUQI01028643.1, read as the reverse complement.
AAGTGAAGCTATCAACAAAATGTCAAGAAAGAACTGCTTATACATCAATGTCCAAAAAATATGTCAACTGATAAGGACTGATGTGAAAAATGCTTTCTACCACAGGGTGGATCAGTGAGTCCGTTTAACCTTTAGTTAGTTATTAAGAATGCATTCATTGTTTATGAGGAAATGGGGATAGGGCTAAAAAAAATTTAAAAATCAAACGTTAAACTGCAGTACACACTCACGGATAAAATCCTGGTGGTAAACAATTTAGTTTTGCAGAGGGTAATTGAAAAAGTACATTTAATAAGTCATATTATTTGCATAGCTGGGAATTTCAGGGTTCTGCATGTTCTCTCTTCATGGAGTTAACATGTTGTGTCTGTAGCATCTGTGCCGATGACTCAAAAAGCACCTCACAGAACGTCCAGTGAGACAAAAAGAAGTCCAAACCAACAGCTTAAGCAGGGGCGGATCTACAGAAATCTTCTCAGGGTGGCATGGAGATCAGCTGGGGTGGCAAAATCAAAGCCACTTCTTTACACATTTGCAGGTGTTACATTCACTAATATGTAACATATATGGTTAAAATACATTAAATGCAGTCAGTATACATATGTTTCATAAAAACATAGTCTATAACTTTCTTACTGGCACTAGCCCAGATAATTAAACATGTCAGCTACATTTTAAAAAAAGATATGCGTTTTTATTTTATGTGCTGTATACCAAATAAGCATTACTGCATTCTGCTTTTGATCATAAACACAGGTTTCAGCCTGTACTATATATATGTTCATGTTTATTGGGATAAAAACACTTCACTTTAAGCCATTTCCAGAGTGACAATCAACGGTCTGTGTTGAACTCTGAAATGCGCTCAGATATCCACAGTGTGGGTTCAAAATGTGCTCTCTCACCAATCATAGGCCAGAGTCTCAGTTACTACTGACAACAAGAAAAAGCAGTTTGGAGGGGAAGCTATGGGGTGGCCCATGTTTCAAGGAGGGGGGGGGTGACGTTATGGGATATATTCAGTTTTACAATTCATATTCAGTGCTAACTGTAGCTAGACCTGCTCAAACCGTTAATGCTAGTTTATTTTAATAAACAATACTGTCATATGCAAAACTAGGGTGGCACGAGAGGTGGCAAGAGGTTCTTTTAGGGTGGCACACCCCATGCCACCACAGTAGATCCACCCCCGAGGGGCTTAAAGGCTACTGGAAAACTGTCCTGCTGACTGATGAAAGTAAGGATGAATAATTTGGAGCAGAGGAATAAACAGTGCTGCAGACCATCATGGCAGCGCACTGATTCCTTTCTTTACTTTCTTTAGGATCCTCAGTAACACCAGCCTTAGCCTTGGCTACTTCTCCTGGTGTCCTCTATACAGTGACACTTAAGTTCAGAACATAAGAGCAGAACATAAAAAAATCTTTTTTTAAACATTAAAACAAAAACGAAATATTTATCAAGGTTCATATTAACCTACATTTTTTTTCATACAATAAACTATTTCAGTGAATATAACTTTATTATAATATCTTGCTTATTTTGGCTTTTATTGTATTTCCACATCTTATTTGGTTGTGTAAGCACATACACTCTCCCTCCAGCAGGTGGCACTGTTATACAAAACTATTTCATTGCAATTCTTCCAGGTTTTGAAAATGTTGTTTTAACAAATGTTTAAACTGATCTTTAGTTTTCTCTTGCACAGTATTGGCTTCACCTTCTCATAGTTGGTTATTACATTTTTCTGCACATTATTTGTTTTCACATTTGGCAATATGAACCTTCCTTCTGTTTCAAATGGTGTTTGATCATAATGCTGTCTCAACTGAAACAAGACTTCAGATACAATACATCTTGTGATGTGGTCACGTCATTAAACGTATTAAACTTAACAAAGTTTGTTTATCGTGTTAGAGCCGCACTTTGTGACTGTTCTTGTCTTGAGAAGAGAACGTAGCCAGCCCAGGTACCGTACGTTATTTACATTAGTTCTACAAGAGCCCAATGTGCAGCTTTATTTGGAGCTACTGTTAACTTCTTTATTTCCTGGACCACATCACACAGCAATATTCAACCTGTGACAGACTACTGCAATCAAAACTTGTTTTATCACATCTTTAATTTTGAAACTCTTCTCACCACTGACAAATCTTTACACATTATACTGACAGTATTATCATTTTGTGCACCTGTAAACACAAATAATGTCCTTACCTTACAGTTTTTGAAGTTTTACTTGCTTGCATGGAGTTATCTGTACTTTTTTACCCACACACTTATTGTGTATACCTGTTTAATTCAACGTTTTTTTTAAGTATGGAAAAGTTACTCTGACAAGCGCAAAAACTCACAGAAATCCTTAATTTAGTCCTGCTGTGATTATTATTTCTGTTCTGTTGTGTTCAGAATTTGGTTCTTGTGGATGTGTGATGTGGTTTCCACTGTTTGTGTGTAAAAGTTTAGAACCAGTCAGCGTTCATGTTCAGGGTTACTGTTCAAATGTTTGTGTATTTTGTGTTATTGCATTTTCCACAAAGTGAAGATTTCCCCTTTTAAAGGTTAAAGTTGGTCTATGCAGGATCTGTGGTCTGTCTGTCTGTCTTTTTCCATCTTAAACTCAGAGTAAAACACGGTGTTACTGGAGCAGTTGGTATAAAAAAAGAAATTTAGCTAAATGTAAATGCTGCTGCACAGGGGGCGGGGAGGTTCAGCTGGAGAGTTTGAAACCTCAGAGCAGCCTCTGCTTTCTGTTTAACTTTTCTGAGCTGCAGATCTGAACAAATACACCCACAAAAAGGAATGAAGGAACGGAGAGATGAAACAAGCAGGGCTCACCATTTTTCTCATGGGTAAATGTTGGTTTATTACTCATTAATGTGTAGCTAATCTGCATTTATTTTAATCCTGAAAGCTTGTTGTTAACTGATTCAGTATTAACAGAAACGCCCTTTTCAAAGTAACAGATTTTAAACATACTGATACTGACGGGCTATTAAAGGAACAGTTCTGCTGTACTCTGACAGCTTCCTGATTTTTCCACATTGATAAAGAAATAAACAACTAAAACATTTGTTTTAATTTTACACAATGAAAACAATTTTCAGTTTAACTTTCAGATTTTTAACAGTCTCTAATTTATGACACAACTCATTATATAGTTTTTTTGACTGCGAGTATGAAGTGTTCCAAACGCTGTCCAAGTCCTCACCAACAACCCTGTGCATGTTTCTGCTTTTGCTGAACCAAGCAGAGGGTTTGTACTTGGGGATGATCGCATAAATAACAGTTTAATGCATGCTCAGAGGAAAAGTAATGCAGATTTGTTGTCAAAGTAAAAACCACAGGCTTTAATTTTGCTGAATGCATGCAGCTGTTTTGTTTAGTTTTGGTCTTTCCGGTGGAGCAGGTTTAGGCAAGCAGAGAGGCTGTGATAGAAAATCGACTGGATAATGGCACACAAAGAGAGCCCATTCTCAGAAAGCACGATGGTCGTTTTAGTTCTAATGACAGGTAAATGCTAATTTTTTCCCTTTTCTGTCTTGGCATATTTTCTAATGCTTGTTTTCTCTGTTCCGTTACTCTACGAGTTTAAAAGTGACAAAATGTTGGGCCTAGGCCTAATTACCAATTTAAAGCTTTCTGTTTATAAGTTTACATTACATTTCTTAAATCAATCACAAATGTTATTTGGGGATTTTGCCATTTCTTAGACATACACAGGGTGCGATTTGTGACCAAAAGTGTGTATACGTGTGTTTGTGTGTGTGGATTACTCTGACGCCTGTTGGAGTATTAATTCTTTATTATTGCTGTCAATGTAAAGTTTATAGAATCATTATGAACTTCAACTAAACAAGTTCAGAACTTATATAGAACTATAATGTGTGCAATATTCTGACTGCTGCATGTATTATGTGGCTATTACTGTACTATATACGTATTACTGAACTCAGTCATTGTTTTTAATACATGTGAATACAGAGTTTTTCTAACTGTGCTGCGATTACAAAAATCTGGATTTTCGTGGTGCAGAGCAACAGTTTGGTAAACAGCTTGCAAGTGTTAGCGTCTTTTCTAGTTAATATACTGCATTAAAATCAGTATTTCATAGTTGCTCTGTTGTCTGACAACAGGAACAGAAAAATATGCACACGAGAACACGTTTATTGCGAATTCAGCTGTGTTAAAATGCAGTATAAGTGAGTGTAGAGAGTAGGACAAGGCAAACAAATGTAAACAGCTAAGCTATCAGAAGCCAGGCGAGTTTAACTGGACCAAAGAACAGAAAGCAACATGATCACAGAGTAACACACACACACACACAGTACTTTTGGTTATAGATAAAGTCTCTCAGTATTTAAATTTCCTTTAAAGTTCCAGTGACTCGCCAGAGTGAACTGGACGGGCAACCAACTTTGATAGGAGGGCATTGAGCTCAAGTCACTTTGCTATTACAAAGAAATAAAATCACATCAGATCAAATCAAGAGTGCATTCATACCATCACTTGCACTCACACATGCCATGTCCACAAAACAGAGGATATAAACTTAAATTGACACTGTAAAGAGTACTACAAAAGACGATGATTAATAAACCTATGTAATGGGACACTTTTACAGGCTACACAACAAAGTCAAGGATAAACAAGCCACGCACAATTACAACCATACATGGATAGTACGCTCAGAGAGAAATGTAGTCACAGTTATAGAAGTGCAAAAATATCTATCTTTGATTGCAGAGGCAAAGCAGGAAACAAACAGGAGAGACATTATCTCTGGATGCAGACTAGGGCAGTTACAGATTCATGCTCGAATTCAGTGAGCTCTTTAGACCGACCCAGACTGCATGGCTAGGTGCCTGATTTTATACACCTGTGACTGAAAACACCCAAATTCAAAGATTAACAGGTAATACTTTTGTCCATAGTATAGTGCAGGTGCACAAGCTGATGAATAACCTCTTTTTTAGTGCCAAAGAAACAGGAGGAGTGCTTCCCAAAGTCTGACCTGCATAGGCTCATCCGCTCCAAAGTCAGTGTCCTCCTCACTGATGCTGGTTACGTGACTGCTGCAGAAGCAATCAAATTAACCGAATAATTCACTTGAGCTTGAGCTGCGGTAACTAATTGGCGATGTGGGTGTGGGTTAACTTTTTGATTACCAAACTGACTTAGTTGAACATATAGTTGTAGAAGGGTATCAGCAGAATTCAGCTGAGGGGCACAGTGAGCTTTTTGGACCGTCCATAACCCCGATGCTGGCACTGACCTGTGTGTATCCATAAAAGTTAACCACATTAGCCCTGCTAGACAACAACAGGACAACTTACTCCTGTGGGGAAATTATCAGCTAAAATCATTCACTGGGTTTTTAGTTCTTCAGGTGATGGGAGAGCATGAAAATGTTAATTTGGTTATTTGAAGGCTATATTAAGGATATTTTGTCGCTTTACTTGCTGTCACATCACCCTTTTTGACCTTTTACTGGAGCTGTTATATTTCTCTTGTTACACCCACCAAACTCCATTGACAGAAACCAAAAAACACAAACTTTACCTCTTAGAACAGGGGTTGCTGTGTGACTCTACTCTGTGATCAACTACCTGTGGACCAGATTTGGAGCCATCAGTGAAAACAGTTTAAACTCAAAGGTTTGTTTCAAGCAGGAAAACACACAGAAATCATGTTATTAACATGATGACGGTCAGTTATTAGCTTTAGATAGATCAGCATTTGCTTTTAATCAAGTGAGTTAACAATGTCATCCACAGTGTGTTGTGGGTAGGTCTGAACAGCCTGAGCTGACAGCCCGGAAAAAACAAAAAAGTGAGAAAAACGCAATTTATTTGTTTGTGTACATGGATAGAGATTGTCCCTTTTTTTATACAGTCAGCTTGACTTTGAAATGTATTTCAGTAGAAAGAATATTTCATGCCTGCAGCACACATGTTTTTAACAGTCCTTTGAGGGGATCTGTCACTGTGGCAATCAAAAAAAAGTGGCAACAGTTGTATTTTAACCCAGATTGATCTTTTCCAAACCTAACAGAGTAGGTTTGTTGCCCAACCAAATACTTTTGGCACATATCCTAACCAAGCAGTTTTTATTTCCAAAAACATAACCAGATAATGTTGGTTATCTAACTGTGTGTTAGGCTGCATTTGTAAGAAGCAAAAGACTATAACATCAGGCTATAACCAAGCTACACCATAGCTGCATGACCACCAGTAAGCTGCTGTGTTTGGTGAGATGACATTCACGTCTGTATCCTTTAGTCACTTGTTAGCAAAAAAATGTGACATGTATTAGCTTCAAACTTCACAAATAGTCTACTTTTGTAACATGAAAATGTTTAAAACTTGTGTTACTCCATCTAAAAATACGCTGATTTTGAGAGATATGCATCTGGGATTTTCCTTTGTCACAAGAAAAGGAACAGGGAAAAACACTGAAACAGATGTAACATATGACTGACTACTTGAAATGAGAAAACGTTACATTACTCATTACAACAAAAAAGTAATCGAAGTACTGGCTGTTACAATATGTGCTGATATAATTTTTTTTCTTCCCTTCAGTCTTTGTCTCTTCTGAAGAACCACAAATAATCATGAAGGCTGGAGAGACTGTGACTTTACATGTTAGTAAAGCATGGAATCAAACGAAGACTTATCTTTGGAACTATGGGCGACATTCTCCTGAAACAGCAGTTACCATCGTCACCAGGGGAGAAGTTACTCGTGTCAGTGGAACCAGATTTACAAACAGGCTAAAAACAGATCAATCACCATCTCTAACCTCACCATCAAGGACACTGGAATGGTTTTGGCTCAGTTTTTTACAGAAAATGGAATCTTGAAACAAAACTATATCCTCACTGTCCTTAGTAAGTGACTTTTTCTCTGTCTCCAATAGTGTTATACATTTAGTCGGTTACTTTGAAAACTGTCTGCTTTAGTTTTTGAAGGATCTGTGCTTTCTCAAAAATTCACATTATTATTATTATTATTATTATTATTACACAATTTCTTTCCATATTTTCTGTGATTTCTTTTTCAAATTCAGATAATACAGGTATTGATTTTAGTGTTCTGGAGGGGGAGGATGTCACTCTGAACCCAAAAGTACCTGAAGTATACTTACCACTGAAAAACCACAAAATCAAGTGGATGCAGGGCCAAGATTGTGGTGGAAAGCCGATACTTTACTGGGAGAATTATGAAACCTCTACTAATGAAAGCTTTGAGGGTCTCCTGCAGCTGAACCCACACACTGGAGAGCTCACCTTTATTGGTATAACCAAAAACCTTGCTGGCAGTTACTGTGTTTGGATATTGAAACCTGGGTTCCTGGACATCATGAGAAAATATTTGATCACTGTGTATGGTAAGTGTTTTAAAGGTTCTCTCTGTCATTATTGAGAAACTTGCTTGCACTTTAAATGTAGATACAGGCTACTGCAGAGAATTAAAAATATAAGAAAAAATCAAAGATCTGCTGCAAAGGGGTACAAGACCCTTATTTATAGATATTTTTAGTGATCTGAATTTAAGCAACAAACCAGCAAAATCACTTTTGAAAGAATCATCCTCCAGACACCAAAATGTCACTGCACCTTTATGTTAGTTATGTTAGCATTAGCAAACAGGAGACATGGGATTCTTACTCTCATCCTGGGGCATTACAGACACCAACAGATGCTCAAAGTGTGTGTTGGCACCTCTTGACGAAATCTTAAATGTTGAAATAAGAATACACAAGATTAGACACACAAGCACACACAAGCACGACTAGCCTTTAAAAAAAAGTGTAACATTGGCATATATAAAATCAGGCTGGTTCCCTTTAAAAGGGGTTAAATTAGGAAAGCTCTGGTCAGTGAGGGCAGGGGGTTGGATCTGGGTAGGATGGTTTCCACACACCATACTGATGACAGTTTTTATATTAACTGTTCCATTAGTAGAAAGTAGTTCTAATAAACAACTGTAGATGTTGTGTTTTGCAGTTTGTCCAGAGTAACAATGACTCTTCTTCTTGTTCAACCTCTAAAACCTGCTTTTAATGCTGATATCACAGATATAATCTAATTCTGTTAATGTTCAGATACAACTCAACAACACTTTCCTTCTCTTTAGAACATGTTTCTGTACCACACATCACTGGAGCGCAGGCCAGCATTACAGCACAGCCAGCAAACAGTGGGATCTGCTCTGTAAGATGTTGGGTAAAGAATTCACCCAGTGTCACCCTGTCCTGGTGCAGAGGAAGTGAAAGTATAACCCAGACCATCAACCTAACCCTGTCTCTGGAGATCCAGAGCCAGAATGAAGCCATCTACACCTGCATGGCAGAAAACCCTGTCAGTAATGACACGGCTACCCTCAACTCCACGCTGTGGTGTCCACATCATGGCAGAGGTACAGTTTGTTTTATCTGATGAGGACTTTATGGTTTTCTGTTTAAGATGAAGGGTGTAGTTTGTGAACATACTCTGGCTTTTAACAGCAAAGGTTTAGTGGAGGTGAAAGCAGAGCCAGAAGAAGAATACAAGCATCAGATTCACTAGAAATACAACTTAGAAGAAAGGTAATTAGTATATCAGGATTTGGAAATAGGCCTGAAATGTAAATCTAAGTGCTTTAGTTAATTAAGTATATAGTGCTCTAGTCACACTAGGGAAAACAGAAACAAATTACTGCAACCGTGTGCAATGAACACTCGCAGTTAGCTGCTGTCTTCAAAGCAACTTTAATGCATCAAGACGGTGATAAAATGAGTTGAACATGGTCAAATTGGCAATTACATGCAATCTGTTTGCAATAATCTGGCAATTAACTGTGATAAATTGCAAATCTGTTGTTGTTGTTGGAAATCTGTGGCCTCTACATCAGAGGTGTAGTGCTGTACCGCAGGCCTGAGGGTCGTTCTGGCCTGCTGTGAACATTCGACTTGATGAAGAAACAGTTTATGGAGTCCACTCATTAGGCATGACTCTCTCAACCACAGACTGGGGCAGATTTACTAAATGGGAAGAACTGGGGAAGTTCTGTGGGTGATCTACTAACAGTGCCCTACTTTATAAACAAAGATGCAGTCAGTTCGTTTCAATAATAACCACCGTTCTATTCTAGGGGCGGCTGTGGCTCAAGTGGTCATCTACCAGTCGGGAGTTCAGTGGGTCGATCCCCAGCTCGTCCAATTTGTATGTCAAAGCATGCTTGGGCAAGATACTGAGACTTGTAGTAGAAAGCCATTGAGTGCTCAACTTGAGTAGAAAGGTGCTATATAAGTACCAGTAATTTACCAAGAGTGGTGCAAATTTGCGAGGGACAAACAAAAATATTACAGCGTAAGCGCAGGTTTTAGGCATGTGTTTCTCTCTGAAAACAGCATGGCAGTTCAGACACATGAGAGGAGGCTGAAGAATAATTAATATGTTTATGTTATAAGGGTGAACTTTTCTGTTAGAAATTGGTGGGAAGTGTGTGTGAAGCTGAGGAGTGAGACCCAGATGGAGCGCAGCATTTATCCAGAGAAGATCTGCTTTATTACAAACTATTCATCCATGTAAACCTGAAGTGTGTGTAACAGCTGACCTGTACGATGCGTAGAACATCAAGTACAATAGTCAGATCCCGAGCCGTCCGTGTGTTAATGAAGATACCTGCCAGGTGCATAAATGTGAGCATGGCTATGGGTTTTCCTGCAGGCTCTGTTAGAGTGTAGGTACATATTAAAGTTTTACATATTGTAACATTTAAACATAAACACACTTACACAATCCTGTTAATAGCTGCATTTTGACTGACAGAAAGAAAGAAAGAAACATGAAAGTCGCTCTGTGTGTGCACTGCTGAGAAAAGACAGCAGTTCATCGTGTAGTGATCTCTGTGTAGAAATGTGAGTGAAAGAATGAAACATTGGAACCTGCTCTGCTCACTTGGAGAAATAAATGGTGGAGCAGATGAGTTGTGCTCATCAGCGCAGACTGACTCTGACTGATTGCAGTTGGCAATCTGTCTGCATTTATAAATTACACTGCAATTATTTGCAAATCTTCACCAACTTGTCTGAGAGTGATTGCAGTCACTCTGAGCTGGAGACAGGTTGCCTCCCACCAGGCAACCTGTGCAATCACCTTGCAACCAAAAGTGGTTGCTGAGAGGTTGAGGGTGCTGCACACTCAGCCTCTGGGCAACCAACTGGTCACTGCAACTACTTGTAATTGGTTACCAACAGCAAATAAAGTCAATGCAATCAGCAGGCGACCATCCTATTTTTATTCCAGTGTGACTGAGGCTAAAAGTAGTGTAAACTTTTTTTCAGAAATTTTACTTATTTAAATATTTTCTCTTTTTTAAGTTGATGAAACTAATAATTTTTGATTATCGTGAACATATTTGGAGAATTAGTAAGGCCCACTTAAAGGTTTCATTTCAGAGTATTTTTAGTGTGTGCCTCCACTTTACTCTGCACTTGTCCATTAACACTGAAGCATCCAGAGTGGGCGTGTCATGGAAGATCCATTAAAAATAATCATGTTATTTATATGGCACATTTAAACACAACAGACAGCGGTGCATAGCAAGTGATTAAACATTCATTTAAAAGATAGAAATAAATTTAAAAACAATTACAAACAAATAAAGAAAATTAAAATTAGAAAAACATGCAGAGAGGATATTCATACTATAAACACTGTGGCTTTGCCAGTAAATTCTCAGAATTAAGATGAGAAAAATCTTCTCAATAATGATTCTCTTCAGATCTGAATGATCAATCTGACTGTCCAGAAGTAGAAAATTACTTATTGAGTTTATTATTAAATTTATGTTCCTTCACAACGTTTGCACACATGCAGGTTGATTGATCGATTGATTTTATTTTATTTTATTTTTTTGTTTTCCTCTTGTGAGTTCATTTTGAACATCGGTTTTGCCATGTAGTTTTGTTATGTAACATGAAAACCACTTTTCTAATTAAACTGAACAACTAGTTGTGCTTCTATCTCGTCATCATGTTTCTGAAAAAACAGGACATTAAAGAAAGATTTAAATCTAACAGTAAATCTAACATTTTCATTTGTTTGCAGATGCTACAACATGGATCATAGTGACTGTAGCAGTGGTTGCTGGAATCCTTGTGTTGGCCTTCATATTCGGTTTAATCAAACTAAGAAGGAGACAACCAGGAAGTATGTGGTTTGCTATTCACCATGTTTTCATGTTTATCTTTTACTGATAAAATTTCCTGTTATCTTTAAACACATTTGTTGTCTTTATTTCTTGTCTAGATAATGACATGAGACTAGAGATGCGAGACAGAGGACAAGAGATAATTCAGGATAACCGATCCTCAGAGGTATCCATGTTAGAACTGTTTTATATGTATAATAAACTTGTTCATGTTAATAATTTCATTAAGTACACTTGTTTTCACACATGAAGTTGACAGTTTCAGGAAAATGAGGTTGGGATATTTTCCACAGTTGCCCTTTCTCACACATAGCACACAGCAGGAAATAGTCTGCTTCAGATTAAATCTCAGTCCAGCAGATACTCTGGTTTAGATTGTGCAGAAGGCAGGACACACAACGTCCACTTGCTGTGAATTCACCCTACAAATGCAGGACTGCTCTCTGACAGGATGTCACGTGGACTTTGTCCTAGGACATGTTTGACATTTGTGTTCTTACCAGAGACTGTATTTAAAAGATGGACGTAGCTACTGTGATGTCACTCATTGCTTTTTGGACTGCTGCCATGTTATTTATTTATTTGTTTATTTATTTATTTGAGCCAGAAGTGACCATATTTGGATGAGAGTGTGAAGTGCTAAGTTATCAGCTAATACTAGCCAGCTTGTAGCTGCATCCACAGACTGTATGGGAGCATCACACAGACACAGATTCCTGCTAATTATTGCTACGTAACATCCAAATCAAATCCTAGAATTTCACTGAGCACCAAAACTGGAGCTCAGACTTCTTGGACGGTCTGTTAGTCCAATTAACTGCACAGCAGCCATATTATTGGTCAGATAATTGCATTAAAATGGTTCCAATGATTATAACAAGGCAGCGGACGTGGACAGAGCTGTGTGCACTTTC
>VUQI01028642.1:28222-45496 GCA_015106735.1 Paratilapia polleni | reverse complement strand
GCTCCCAGTTTGGATTCAGGAGACAGACACCCTCTCTACTTTTAAGATTAGGCTTAAAACTTTCCTTTTTGATAGAGCTTATAGTTAGGGCTGGATCAGGTGACCCTGAACCATCCCTTAGTTAAGCTGCAATAGGCCTAGGCTGCTGGGGGCTTCCCATGATGCACAGTGTTTCTTCTTCACTTACTTCCTTTCACTTTTATACACCACTGTTACATTTAATCATTAGCTATTATTAACCCTGTCTCTCTCCCATAGGTGTGTCTTTTGTCCTGTCTCCCTCTGCTCTCTTCTGTTTCCCCTCATCCCCAACCGGTCGCGGCAGATGGTTGCCCCTCCCTGAGCCTGGTTCTGCCGGAGGTTTCTTCCTGTTAAAAGGGAGTTTTTCCTTCCCACTGTCACCAAGTGCTTGCTCATAGGAGGTCATCTGACTGTTGGGGTTTTCTGTCTAATATTGTAGGGTCTTTACCCTAAAATATAAAGCGCCTTGAGGCGACTGTTGTTGTGATTTGGCGCTATATAAATAAAATTGAATTGAAATTGAAAAATTAAATGAAACAGTATACAGTGGTGGACAGCAACTAAATGGATTGTAGACTGCAAGGAACAATTTTGAGATTCTTATACTTAGGGAGGGGTGATTAATCAGATTTTGATTGAAGTTACGAGTTTGGCTTCCAGTTATTATGAAAACAAGGTAATTAAGATAAAATTGTGTTTATTTTTTCTTTCATTTTGTCTTGTGTTAGAAATCAAGTGCACCCGGTGCATTTTTGTCCATCCCTAAAAGCTCAGCCTCGCTTGCTGTGTAGTTCAGCTCCAACCAAGATGATGAAAAGAGAGCCTTCAGTCAACAGGGTCAGTCTGCGGGGGTCTCGAGCCTGTGGTTCCCTGTGGCTTTGACAAAATAAACTAGATGAACAAGAAAATTATTTAACATTACTTAAAAATGGCTCTTTGACAGTAAAAGCTGCTGACCCCTGAGCTAGAAGAAGTTTCTGTAGGTGAACCTGTGGGAGGATTATTAATGGTTCTGCTCTTTATATGTACATACACCACCCATTCATAAACAAAGATATCCCTTCAATATATGTATATACAAGATATAACCACCAGGGTGATAGAGGTTTAAGAAAAAAGCACTTCTAGTTTTCTTACTATTAAATTCTATGCAAGTTTTCAAACTGTGAAGTGGTTTTGACTGAAGCATTGTTTTTAAATACTTCTTCCACCTCTGACTACATGTTTTTGAGGCCTTTTGAAGACATGATATGCACTAACACACTGCTGGTTCTGAGTGTGAGATATTTGTGTCTGTGTGTGTTTGTACACTATTGTTTAAACATGGGATTCTGTTTCCAGTGAAGAGTTGCTGTTTATGTGTTTATTTATTTGGTAATAAATATTCAGACATGCTTCATGTGAACCGGAAAGATCCCATTCTCTCCTTTCACCCTGGTTCATGTTCCTGTTGGTTTTCTATAGAACTCAGTCACTTTTTTGTCCCTATTTAAAAAAAAAAGAAAAAAGATTTAAAGATAATTTCCCAAACAGTTTCTACTGATTTAGTGCAGTATATTTATTTATTACTGAAGGTCAAACACAAGTGTTTCTTCCCTGTAGGGGGCGCAAATTAACCCTCTGCACAGTGGGCCGCAGTGGATTATGATGTATTTGTTTGGCAAAATACATACAATGACCCACACATGACTAAAAGTTAAATAAAAGCACAAAATTGTCTGAAATTTGACATTTTACCTCACAAGGTAAACACTTCAGTCATAGTAAAAACAAAAGAACACCCTCTCTGAATTCTAAGGTTTTACATACAGTATAAGGACATAATAAAAATCATCTGGTCCTTAGCAGGTCTTAAACTTATTTAACCTTAGAACACTAATGTCGCATGATTTTCACTGTGTTGCTGCTGTCTGAGTTGCATGGGTCTGGGTAGCTTCAGGCTGCTCACTGACGTCATCGAAGGTAAGTGTGTTTCCCTGCTCCGTTAGTGATGGTGTTACACAAATGTACGTTAGTGTTCTAGGGTTAAATACAACCTCAGACGAACAAAAACACGACATAATACAATTACAGTACGTTATTATATGTTTAACAAAATTTAAACCAAATTGCAGAAGCAGTGTGTGAAAAACTAAGTAAGCGCTTACTACTTCCATAGGAATTAAAAGGGTAAGTAGCAGCCAGGTGCTGCTAATCAGCTGATTAACTGATCATCAGCAAGTGTGACCACGTCTATAAAAGCAGAAGCTTTGGCAGTTTGCAGGTCTGGAGCATTCAGGTGTGTGTTAACAAAGTACCAAGGAGGAACGACATCGGCATTGATCTTAGAGAAGCAATTGTTGCTGCCCATCAGCCTGGGAAGGGTTATAAGGTCATTTCCAAACAATTTGAAGTCCATCATTCTGCAGTGAGAAAGATTATTCACAAGTGGAAAACATTCAAATCAAATTACAATCTTCCCAGGAGTGGACGTCCCAGCAGATTCACCCCAAGGTCAGAGCATGCAAAGATCAGAGAGACTGCAAAAAACCCAAGAGCTACATGTCAGTCTCTACAGTCCTCAGATAGAATGTTAAATATTAAAGTTCATGACAGCACAATTAGAAAAAAACAGAACAGGTGTGGCTTCTTTGGAAGGGTTGCCAGGAGAAAGCCTCTTCTCTCTAAAAAGAACATGGCAGCATGGCTTAGGTTTGCAAAGCTGCATCTGAACAAACCACAAGACTTCTAGAACAATGTGCTTTAGACAGACGAGACCAAAGCAGAGATGTTTGGCCATAATGCACAGCACCACATTTGGAGAAAACCAAACACAGCATATCAGCACAAACACCTCATACCAACTGTCAAGCACGGTGGTGGAGGGCTGATGATTTGGGCTTGTTTTGCAGCCATAGGACCTGGGCACCTTGCAGCCATTGAGTCGACCATGAACTGCTCTGTATACCAAAGTATTCTAGAGTCAAAAGTGAGGCCGTCTGTCTGACAGCACAGCAGCAAATCTACAACAGAGTGACTGAAAAAGAAAAGAAGGTGCTGCACTGGCCCAGTCAAAGTTCAGACCTCAACCTGACTGAAATACTGTGGCGGGACCTTAAAAGAGCCGTGCATTAACGAATGCCTGCAAACCTCAATGAACTGAAGCAACGTTGTAAAGAAGAGTGGGTCAAAATTCCTCCACAATGATGTGAGAGACGGATAAAATCATGCAGAAAACCATTACTTCAAGTTACTGCTGCTAAAGGTGGTTCTACGAGGTATTGAATCATGGGGTTTTCACACACTGCTTCTTTATTTTGGCTTAGTTTTTGTTAAATAAATGAAGTACGTAATGTGTTGTTGTTCATCTCAGGTTATTTTTAAATCATCATTTTCCTTCTAAGGACCAGATTATTTTTTATTATGTATTGATACTTTCAAACATTTCTTTTTGACAACTGTATTGTTGACTGCATGAACACTTTTATTATTTTTATATCTAAAATAATATTAACAATGTCTGCAAGCATTTTTTTTTTCTGGAGTGTCTCAACGGCGCCCCCCTATGAAACAGGAAGTCCAGAGAATGGGAGTTCTTATGTCAAGTTTCATGTTTGTGGACTTTGATGGAGTCTTGCTCCTTATCAGTGGTGATACAGATGTTGTGCTGTAATGTTCAGTGGTGTCCAGCAGAGGGGGCAGCAGCTGTGGGGATTTTTCCTTTAAGTCAGCAAAGTGATTACCTTTGACCTCTGAGCTCCACCTCAAATTCATGACATCACAGGAGGAAACCCGGGCCTTCCAGAAGGAGATGAGGTG
Source organism: Paratilapia polleni (assembly GCA_015106735.1). NCBI lineage: Eukaryota > Metazoa > Chordata > Actinopteri > Cichliformes > Cichlidae > Paratilapia > Paratilapia polleni. Next base: position 41,677 of record VUQI01028642.1, on the reverse strand, counting down.
AGGACCAATCAACTCTCAGCTGAGCTGTTAGTCAAAAGGAGGTCAAAGGTCAGACGCAACAGTCACCAGCATGTAAACAGAAACTGCAGACAGACTGTGTGTGTGTGTGTGTGTGTGTGTGTGTGTGTGTGTGTGTATTTCCTGACTCCCAGGTGTTTCCTGACCCCACCCTCTCTTGTTTTATAGACACACACACACACTCGCACTTGTACTGCTACCTTTGCGAGGACCATACCTGACACAATGGAGTCACATGTCCTTCAAAACCAGGTCTGAAACCCTCCAGCAGTCCTTTAAAGGTCCCAAAGGAGGACCGCCCAGACTGTCCTCACAACGGCAGACATACAAAAGACTCACAAAATCATGTTTTATCACTTCAGAGGATGTTTGACGATTTCCATTCATTCCTGGTACTCTCACCCTAAAACCGATTGACTTTTTGTCCCCTAAAGGAAGTCGAGTCCCCGCAGTGTGACTGTGTAAACACAGCATAAAACACACACAGGCACACTTGTGATGTTTGACCTTAAACACACACACACGCACACAGAAAGAAAGTGAGGAGATAAGAACTTGTTTACCTGAGAAACAGAGACTTTAATCACACTGTGGTGCTGTTATACAGAGCGGTGTTTCTTTTATTTCACCCAGCCCCATTAACATAAATACAGCCCTGTATTTCTTAGATTTTTTCAAATTGTCCCCATTAAGAGCAGCTGAATTAACTATCAGCAGCTCCTGCTTGTAATCCACCCATGAATGTACACACAGCTGCCACTACTTTACTGTGAGACTGAAGGAAACTGAAAAACAGACAGATTCTTAATGAAATTTTGCAGCATCTGCAGCTTCTAAGCTGATTTATAATCGTTTATTGATGTGGACATCAAAGGTGATGATATATTAAGAAAGTGGAAATCACACAGAATCACAAGTGTGTGATTCATGTTTGTGTGTTCAGATTTGACAGAGTTTTGGTGCTACAGTGATTTTAAGATCGATCTATTTCAGTGTAATGCTTAAAATAATAACAAACCAGTTTTCCTACAGTCTCTGAAGTGCCTCTCAGACTGAATCACTCAGCTTGGATTACATCAAAGCTGATCACCCCTCAGAGTGTCTGCAGTCCTGTAAAACACACGGACTGCTCCTTTAACAGTCAGCCGCGCCTCCACCAGGGGACGACATGACGCCGAAGATCGTCTCTGTGTGAGAGGATGGTCCACTCCACCAGGGCTTCAGTTAGTGATCCTGTACAGTTGAAAAAAACACCACTGATTCCAGTTCATGTCTATGAATTATGAAAGACTTTTTTACACAGATCCCTGCTCTGCTCTATAGAAGTCAGTTTCCACCAAGTCTGACACATTAATGATGAATGATTGTGTTATTTATTTAAAGGCGTGGAAAAGCAGGTCATCACTGTCACAGCACGACTGTAAGATTATTAGTTTTTACATAAAAATTTGAACTTTTTAAAAATGTCCTTATTCAAATTATTAGAAATTAAGTGAAATCTGTATCTGAATTATAATTAATAATCAATAATCAAACCTGAAGGTGTTTAGCTTAACACAAAGATGAACAGGTTTCCACATATTCCACTTCTGTACCACTGTACGGCACCATGACACCAAGACAGATTCCTCGTTTGTGTACAAACTTGGCAATAAAAATAATTCTGATTCTGATTAAAAAGTTGGGTTAATGTGTTGATGTAGTGTTGCACATTTAACTGCCCAGCAACATATAAAGCAGCTCAAATTACCTTCATCTCAACACGAAAACACCCCTGAAAACACTCACATAATACATTTTACAACAATACAGCTCCTTTTTTTTTCTGGTTTCACTGTTTATACTTCAGTACTTTTACTACTAACTGAAGATTTTTATCAGTGGTGGTAAAAGTAACAACTTAGTAACAAATTAGTTACAAGTAATAAAAGTCCTGCATGGATAGTTTCACTTGAATTAAAAAGTATCACCAGTGAAATGTGAGTGAAGTATTGAAGAACTCGCATTTGGCTTGTAAATGTTTGAAGTGTAAAATGAAGTAAAAATAACAACTCTTACATTTAGTTTGTGTATTTACATACATACAAAAACATGTATTTGTGTGTTAAATGTAGTCACAGTATGAAAGGTTGAAAATTTGCACCATTTCACAGCTGGAGCTCCTCCAGTGGTTTCCAACCTGTGGGTCGAGTCCCTCCAAAGGGTCACTGGATAAATCTGAGGGGTCATCAGACGACTGAATGGAGACGAGTTCTGATTGAGTTTATTGAAATACTGAAGAGTTAAAAGCTTTCAATGTTTTGAGTTTGTTGACAACTTTTTGGAGGAAATTTGTGGAGGACCCAAACCTGTACAGTCTTTTAAGTAATTATAGAACTCTGTGTGTGTGTGTGTGTGAGCTTCATGTGCATGTCAAACGTGGTTTTTTATAGTATACTTCTGAGCACGTGTCACGTAGTGCTCCTGAATTTCATCATACATTTCACGCAAAGACAGTAAATACATTTTATAACTGCCAAATAATAATTTTAAATTCCATTATTTATTTACTTTTAATTTAATTTTTCTGTGTATTTATTTATTTATTGTTTCTTAGAACAACTTAAAACAACAGACAATATTTTTTTAAAACTAAGTTTACATTTTTTTTAAAAACACTGAATATATAAAGTCAGCGCGCAAATCTGATAACGAAGCAAACAAAAAACAAACAACAAAAAAGTTAATGTAATCTACTAAAAACAGCAGTATTTTCTTTAGAAACGCAGTGCAGTACAAGTGTAAATGGTTTAAAGCTTCCGAGTCCTCCTCTGTTCCGGTGTCGGTAATCTTATCAGAGTGAGACATCCTTCTGTCTATCTCTGTGTCGCAGGTCCGCGCGGCCGCTCTGTGCTCCGTCACGGGGACGCGCCCGCACTCACACGCACTCACCCGCCGCGCGGCCAGGCCACCGGCCAGCCTCTCCGCCTCTCTCCCCCTCTCTTCTCTTTCCTTTTTCCTCCATTTTTCCGTTCAAACTTTCCGCTCACACCCGCTTCGCCGCTCGAGTCCCGCTCCCCGCGGACAGGAGCACGAGTAGCGGCCGCCGGGCGGACTAACCGTCGGATTACCGACTTTTCAGAGACGGGCTGTCCCGGTCCTGCCGTGATTCACCGCCCCGCCAGCGGCGGGCCTCAACTTTCCCCAGCCTCGGTTCACCGCTGTCCTCCTACCGGACGGTGACGTCAGCCCGGAGAAAAGTTGAGCTCGAGGCGCCGGTGCTGCCGTTACACCGGAGGAGCTCCGGTTAGTGTCCGGTATAACTTTTCTTTGAGGCTGTGGGACACAGCAGCGCCCCCACCCAGCTGCCCCACTCACCCCCGCCTGGGTGTCCCGGTACCGACAGGCCCGTACCGGAACCAGAACCAGGACCGGAACCAGGAGCGGCTGGTTCGTTTGATTATTTGTTTGTTTTGTTTTTATGAACGCGGACATGGGGAGAGAGTGAGCGGAGCATCGCGTGGCTTCCACGAGACTTACGGTTTCCTCCGGTCCGGTACAGGTGAGTCATCCCCCGGTAACGTGATCCAATCAGAGCGGAGCACGCACACGGATAGTTTTTGGATTTTTACTTCGCCTTATTTCTTCACTTTTTCCAGCTTTAGGTCCGTTATTTATCAGGATATTATTAGAAGACAGATTTAAATGGATTAAAAACTGGAATTTCTTATAAAAACTTTAAAACCGTGAATAAAAAAAATAAATAAACAACCTGTGGATTCACTTAATTTTAATTCATTTTTCATACGTAAGAAAAGTTACAGCTCCTGTGTGAAGGTTTGCTGCCCCTCATGGTAAATTATTGAGTTGTTTTAAACGTATATGTGCTTATTTTGGCCTTTGGAGAGCACAAATGTCGCACTTATTGAACCTTTTCTGCCATTTTTCAACCAAAATTGTGTTTTTTTTTTAAAAAAAAACAACAAATTCTTTGGGAGGTTTTTGGACTTGAGGTCAAACTAAATGAAAGAGACCTTGAAAGTGGCTCCATTTTCCAGATGTACAGATAGTGAAAATGATCATTTGCAGCCCTGCTCTGTGAAGGTGTGGCTGGGTGATTGCTTATTGGTATTTTCTCAAACGAACCGATCGATAAATCAGCAGATTTACTGTTAGCTGCAGGTCGATCTGTGGGGAAACTGCTGCTAAAGAGCATTTTCATTATTGATTAGTCTGCAGATCATTTCCTCGATTAGCCGTGTGGTCTGAATCACAGTTACCTGCAGTCACAGAGTCAGATCAGATGTATCAGTGTTTAGACTGACTCCATGTTTTACACTGAAATACTACAAATAAATGCAGTTTTTATCAGGGATGAACTGTGTGACCTGCAAGCAAACATGACAACAAAAACAACAAAAAAACTGAACAATTCGTCACAAAAATATTTTAAAAATGAAGCTAAATCTACTTTAAAGTGAAAAAGTTTAATATTCAACAGTCAGAAACATCAAAATCATAGCCTGTATATAAAAGATGGACATGGCCACTGTGATGTCACTCGGTTTGTGGACAGCTTTATGGCTGCTGCCATTTTGGGGGTTTTTTTGAGCTAGAAGTGACCACTATCACCACTGATCTGTACTGAAAACCCACCTGAGTCGAAAGGACCTCTTCCTGTCTCGGCCTTTCACAATAAAAGCCCTTGACTCTTGCTGTATTAGACAAAGCTCTTGCTGATGAGCAGCTGAATAAAAGCAGCTTATGGAAATGTATAGAAGCATTTCACAGCAAATCCTAGGATTAAAAATAATATCTTACCTTTGGTTTTACCTGTTATGAAACAGAAGATTTACCTTTCCCTAATAAATAAATATCCTTCTTTTCTTTCTAAAAAATGTCCAAGAAATTTCATTGTGCTTAATTATGATAAATATATAAAATTTATGTGCGATTCTTTTGGTTATACTGTAAAAAGTCACATTAAGCATATTTCTGAGCGTGTATGTCTAAAGATTAACAGATTAACAAAGTGTGACTTAAATTCAAGCTTTAACTTACAGATTTCTGCATTTAAAGAAATAAAAACACAAACAGAAGAGAGTTGCTGCAATAGCAGAAATTTCTTTTTAATAGTTGGATGGAAGAAGAAGTCTTTGTAGAAAACACTGATATCGAAGTAATATACAGATGCCAGGTAACAGTTCAGTAATTTTAATCCAACACCAGCCAGAAAAAGATTCCTTATAAACTGTAGCAATGACAGGAAGTACGCGCACACAGGTTTCCTGTGTGGATCAGGTATATCTAGGTAGATATTTGAAGGAAACGGCGGAGTGCTAAGCTATCAGCAGTTCCTCTCATGGCGTCTTCTGCTTTTATTCATTCTTTATTTTCATGTTTTTGATGATTAGTTGGTTGGTGATTGATAGCAGAGCCCTCATGTGACCCAGTGTTTGTGTAGTTTCAGAGTTGTGTGGTTTCCACACAGGCTCTAATATAAAGTTTCTTCATTGAGAAATCGCAGCTGAGGCTCGTGTTGCCGGCTTCACTGTGACGCTCAGTCCTGCTTTTTAGTTTCTTATCGTGTATCAAGCTGATTGGTCACAGATGTCTCTGTGTGTTTTGAAGTGGATTTCTGAGCTTTTATTGTGAAAATGTGTTTGCTAAACCGCCAGCAAAGCGGCCCCTTTAAAGGGCTGCTGTTATGCCAGCTTCAAGTTTAAATGTCATTACATCATTCTTATCGCTGTTCCTGTGATCAGAAGTATGTGGACAGCTGAGCTTGTCTCATCCCAGAAACATGAGCGTTAATCTGCTCATTCTTTGCTGCTGCTTTCAGATTAAAACCTGCTTTTATTATGTGCTGAACCGTCCCCTCAGCAGAACTGCAGGTGTGTCCACATACTTTTGGCCCTGCAGCGTTTTGCCGGATTGAGACGCACCTCCACTCGCCGCTCATGTCGGCCTCGCTAAAGTTAGCCTGAGAGGCTAAAGCATTTCTCAGCTGGCATCTCAGCTATCTGTGTGTGTGAGTGTGTGTGAGTGTGTGTGTATTTTTAGCCGCATGTTGTTTGAATTCTGCTCTGATGTTATTAGGCAACGCCACAAAACCGTAAACATGAGGGACAGAATCATCTCCTCCATCATGTCAGAGTGTGAAGATCTGTCTTTTTGGGCTTGCGCTTCTAGGTCACAGACTGTAAATAAAGGATGGATGTAGCCACCGTGAAGTTACCCATTTGATGGTCAGGTACAGATTTTGAAGCCACGATCTGAGCTTTTTAGTCGTCGCCATCTCAGTGTTTTCATGATCTGACTGAGAAACGGAGGGACTTGTCAATCACAGGGCAGCCCCGCCCTGATCTTCTCCTCCTTTATCCTCCTTTTTGACTCTGATGGGGCCATAGCTTACAAAATAAACATCATGTTTATTCAGTAAGACTTCAAACCAGCGACTCAGACCAGAAACTCCTCAGGAAAGTGTTTACTGAGCTTAGAGCTCCCTCGCTCTGTGATGTTTTTTAAATTTATTTATTTATATAAAGTTCAAGGAAGTCCATTTTATTAAATTAAGTTTGCTTTTTTCATTTTAAAGTTCAATAATTCTGCTGTTTTTCTCCAAAGTCTGAGGAGTCATGTTAAATAACTGTGACTATGATTTTTACCCCAAGAAACTGTATATAAAAGATGGATGCAGGGTTTTGATCTAAAAGAATTAAAAGGTCATTTTCAAAATAAAAGCCCCAGGATATAGGAATTGAACAGGAAGGACTCTTTAAACTCACTTTTTTCAAAAATAAAATCCTCAAATTACTTATTAGATCTTTTCAAGATGCTTTAACGCTATGAACTTTTCAAAAGAAACGCCTCTAGTTAATCTTAGAAAATTAACCAAATGCCGACATATATCTCTGATTTTAAAAATAAAAGCCCTCTGTTAGGTATAGGAGTTTGAGCATGCTTTAAGATGCCAAATTTTCAAAATAAAGTCTCCTATATATTTTTTAAACTTTTTAACAATATAAATATCAGCTGCTCCCTTCAGGTTTTTTAGTAACAGACCAAGTCTGGCAGAAGCAACAATCCCACCGCAGTTTCTCTAGAAAATGCACAGACTAGTTTTTACTTTTAGGAATACTTTTATATACAGTCTGTTTGGGCTGCTGGATTACTGCAAAAATCATAATCACAATTATTTTGGCCCATAATGAAGTACAAATTATTTTGGTCATTTCGGCGGAGGCTGAGATTGTAATTAACGTTGAAATCCGATGACTTGCGCAGTCCTGCAGTCTGTGGTCTCAGTGGAAAAGTGATTTAGCAGTTTCCACGTGGTTTCCATAGTGATCTCCTCTTCCTCGTCCTCCTTTTCCAGTGACAGTCAGACAGACAGCTGATCAAATCAGGATTAAATGGTCATAATCAGCTGCATCATCTCATATATCAGCGTTTAAAATGAGCATTTAGAGCGAAAATCTGAGACATTTGTCTCTGTCCTGCATCCAGACTGAGTCTTTTCTTCTTTTCTGAAAGCTCCTCCAGTCTGAAGGTGACATTAACACCACATTTCATTGTTTCTTTCCAGATAAAACTTAAAGAAAGAAGAATCACAGCAAAGATTTGCTGTTGGTAACTCTGCTGGTTGTTTTGTGACTCCAAACTTTTACTCGCTGGGATTTTTTTTCGAATCTGCTGCAATAAACAATCAGCTGAAAACCGCAGAAAGCTTTCAGGGAATAGTTTATCATTTCTTCTTTGTTGGTTTCCCGCAGCCAAACGGCTCACGCTTGAAATGATAGGACAGCTGTCAGAGTTTGGCCTCTAGGCTCTGAGCTCATGAGTCCCCACAACTACCATACCCATAGAAGATGGGATTTATGGGTAAGCAACCCCTCTGAAGCCTACAGGTGGACACTGGGGTGGTGGAGGGGTTGAAAAAGCAGGCAGCACTGACATGTCGGAGGACGAGACGGTGAATTCTGCAGCTTACACAGACACTGGGACAGCAGGAGGGTGTGTTTGGTTTGTGACGTGAGGAGAGGGAGGTGTCTACGATGCAGCGAAGCTCGAGGTGTCTGCCTGAGCCAGCTCGCAGGCTCCATTTGTGATGTTTTTCATGTGGGTGGCAGCAGAAACAAGCTGACTGTGGATGCATACAGCATTGCCTTCATAATGCAGCTTTTTAGTGAAAACATTGGTTTGCTGACTAGACCCGTTCCATGCATGTAGAGTACAAGAAATGAAGCTTTCACATGTCGGCCTCAAAGTTCAAAGAAGAGCCTATCAAATGCAGAAAAACACACGGTGGCCCAGTGTAACATCAACAGTATGTAAAGCAACACAGAACGAGACCAAAGGAGCATCTCTCTGCAGCTTCATCTCTTCTGTTTGAGCCGTCGTAGCAGACCTAGATTTCCTAACTTAAAAAAAATAAAGCCGGTGTAAAGAAAAGCTGCCTCAATAATGGTGAAACTGTAAGTCAGTACGAGAATGACAGCTTGAACCGGCATTCTCTCAGCAGACATCAATCACACGTCGGCATCCTAAATTGGCAGTCGTTCAGGGTCTTTGCAGCAACGTGTCACAGCTGCTGGTTTCTGATTGTAACAAACACTGATGCAGCAAATTGTGGAGGTCATCAGAGCAGGCCGGGGGGAACTTCGGACTTGGAGAGGTGACAAGTGGACGAACTGCGAGCATTAAAGTTCAGCCTCCTCCCGCTCTCTCTGATCACATCCTCTGTGTTTAATGCAGCTGAATTCAGCCTCTGGCAGGTTTCCCTGTTTGTTCTGTTAAATCTGTAATCATGTTAACCATCAGCTGTTCCCAGATGATCAGGTTACTGACGTTAACGACCACAGAGAGAGCATTTTTAAAAAGAAGCTCAGAGTGCCTTGTATAAAGCCTGAGTTTCTCCTCGAACGCTGAGCACAGTCTGGAGAAAGTTTTAGCAAAACAAATAGAAACGCTGATGATGTTTGCAGAGAAAAAGATGCAGATTTCCACATTTAACGGCTTAATATGACATGAGTACTTTTAGTCTGACTGGATGGAAAAAAATGGTGCTTCAGCGGTAATATTTGGGCTGCTTTTTTTCCCAAGCAGAGGTCAAACTACAATCTGACAAATAGGACCTCCTTTTGCTCCAATTAGTTAACGACTTTATTTGGTTTGTTCCATTTCCTGTTGTCGTCTTCTTCTTGTCGGCGGCCGTTGTAATAAGCTGGAGTCTTTTAAAGCTGTAAACGCCACCGCCCAGATATCACAGGGCTGATCCACTATGGCAAAAATCATAATCCCGGTTATTTAACACAGTAACAAATATTATGCACTTATTTTAAACTTTAAACAAAAGCTCTGTGCAAGAGGCTTTTAAACTTTTAAACCAAACAGCTGAGCTGGTTTCACCGCCTGTTTTTGACCGAGAATTCATCTTTCTGTCACCGCGGCTTGAACTGACCTGTCGGGTGGTAAGTCTGGGGCTTTCAGAGAGGGACCGATCAGCATGGCTGTAAAGGGAAGAAGTGGGCTGGATTTATAACACGAGACAAACGAGAGCTCCATTGCAAAAAGGAATGCAAACAGTAGCTGTTTTCTCTCGATTATCTTGTTTTTATAGCCAGTGGTTCTATATTTTGATTAAATCTGGCTGTCTGAGAGTGTGAGGCTGTCATTGTCTGGTGCTGAGTCTGCAGTGCTAATATTCCCCACTGCACATGAAAGCAGCACATGGTTCACGGTCATGTGACCAGGATGTAAAGTCAGCTCTGATCAAACAGTGTAACGTGTTCTGTGCAAACTGGGCGTCGAGTCCAGCCGATGGCTATCTTTAGCTGCCTGTGTGCGTATGTTACCATAGGAAGTGTGTGTGTGTGTGTGTGTGCGTGCGTGCGTGTGTGGTATGAAGACCATTCATTATCACATTCCTCCGCAGAGGCCCGCACATGGGAGCGAAGTGTGTGTCTGTGGGAGTTTGTTCACATGACTGTCAGATGGTGACCTGATGTCTTTACAGCAGATCAATAATCAACCAGTGAGATGTGATGAGCTGCAGACCTGAGCAGGTGATGCCACAGAAAACCTAAAAGAGCGTCACTTAATCTGTGGAGTTTTTCATTTCCTCAGTAAATGTAACATGTCAGAAAAGAGTGAAGAAATCCACAGCTTTCTGTTTTACTCGTGCTTTAAGAATCCAGAGTCAAATGAGCATAAACTCCCATGAATCTGCTTTAAAATCACAGGTGCAGAACCTGCTTGAGAATCTGTCTGTTTTTAAGCTTTCTTCAGTATCACACTAATAAAGTTATAGACATTTATAAATTTGTGGCTTCACTGCAAAGAGGAGCTGCTCAGGCCTAATTCAGCTTTTTTTAAAGGGAGATCTGGATGATTTCAGTCCTGCGTTATGTGGTGACATGTTTAGTTACAGGCAAAAGTTGGCATTTTTCCATCATTCAGTGATCTGATGAGACTGCAGATAGTGAAAGGAGTTTGTTTCCTGGATGCTGAGCTGTCATGTTCTCATCTCAGGGCGTCGCGCACTGCTGGTGTAGCTGGTATCTCAGAGATATTGACACAGCTGTACATAAATATGAGTATTGAAGAAATTATTTCTGGGAAAATGAGAGAGAACAGCTTTGCAACACAGATTTTGGATATAATATTTAACAGGAACTTGCTCCTTCTAATGAAGTTCGTTTGAATTTGGTACATGGTGTCACACCCGGGAAATATAACACCAAAGGTGGATGAAAATGTGTTTTTCTTTCTATATTTAAGCTGTAATATGTGTGAAACCATTCACCTGATTTCGATTGTTTTAAAGAATATTGGGTGCCTTGTGTATGAGAAGCTGTAAATCAAATATCAGTCCCTTACCTGCAGACCGCAGATCTCCAAATCTGCTGTCAGAGATCAGACATCCAAATATTTTAGGAACTTCAAGCATCCATCAGTCTGTGTTAACCTGAGCTCCACTCCTGAGAGTCTGTATTCATAGAGCCGTAGTACCAGATATTTACCTTAAAACATCTGAAGGCCCTAGCTCAAAGAGTTTTCTAGATAATGGGATTTTAAAATGGCCCCTCAAAAAAACGATGTTAGAAAAACTTCTAAAAACAACCCGACCTTCATCCCTTAAAGGATTTATTTGAGAAAAGTGACAGCAGGGACCTGGAATTATGCATAGTTCCTGTTAAGAAGTGAATCTTTCCCCCAGAAATTCCTCCAGGCAAATCTGAGATGGTCAGATGGGAGGGATTTGGTGAACTGCTGTGAAATGACCCAAAGGTTATTCTGCAGTTCTTAAGATCAAATTGGGTTTTGTGTGACCCATGAACTAAAACTTGAAGCCTTGTGTCTTCTTGTGTCTTGTTGTTAACCGAAGGCTCACTTTTACCCACCTTTACGCCTCAGTCACACAGACCTAGAGACCCTGCAGTGACCCCCTGGTAACCACTAGGGAAAAATGTGTATTCCCCAACTGGTTGGCAAGTGGTTGCTAGTGTGAAACTGATTGCAAAGAGGCATACGGTGCGGCACCAGAAACCTCCTTGCGATTGCTTTGGTCACTAGCAGGTTTCTGCAGTCGCCTGTAGTTTGTGTAAAAGATGCCGACTTGTCTGCAAACACTCGCCAGCTGCTCACCAAGTGGTAGTGAAACTGTGAAACATGCATCGCAAACTGGAACCAGAGAACATTCGCCATCACATCTCAAGTAAAAGTTGCACCTTTTGAAATGTGTTGATCGAAGCAGTAAGGCGCAACTTTTACCTTGAAGTTGAATGTTCTTTTTTTTTTCGGGTTTCCGTTGGTGTCTTCCACACAAACTACAGGTGACTGCAGCAGTCTGCTAGTGACGAAAACAATCACACGGAGGTTTTTTTGGTGCAGCGTCCTCTTTGCAACCAATTTCACTCAGCAACTGCCAGGAACCAATCGCCAACCAGTCGAGGAATACACATTTTTCCCTAGCTGCTGGAGGTTGTCGGGGGTCGCTGACTGCTTTTGCTTTTTGTTTCTTTTTTTTGGAAAGCCGGATCTCTCTAACAGGTAAAGATTGCAAAGGTAGCACGAGCAGGTCAACACGACTGTGGGGCCTTTTCAGTTTCCTGTCACTGACTCGAACTCGTGTTATTTGTGAAATTTCCCAGGTCATGTTTGTGTCTGCAGAAACAGTTTTGTGTTTCAGAGGTTTAGATGGTTATCGTCACATGACGCCATCAGGGAGGCGTCGGATCGACTCACGTTCATCCTTCATTCTTTACCCTCTTTGTATGAAAACTTTTCATTGAGTTTGAGGCATTGCTTTAGCGGAGAGAGACAGATGTTGAACCTGAGCTGGATTCTCCGGCTCTATTTCTACACGACTGTGGCTTCCTCTGTTTCCAGACTCCTGCTCACATGCTGCGTGTTGTGTAATTTCTGTCTGAATGCAGTCTGTCTGTCTGTCTGTCTGTCTGTCTGTCTGAGAGGTAGCTGATTGGCTGGCAGACAATCCAGCTGGTTTTAGCTGCGAGATTAAAGGTGAGAGCCGGACCAACGAAGCTGGAAACCCTCTTTGTTTTCCTGTGTGTTTAAACAGCTGGTTAGTTTGTCCAACAGCAGCTCGACTAGCCGGGCCTGTTCCACCACACACACTCTGAATAACTCCCTCTGTGTGTCTGTGTGTGTGTCAGTGTGTGTTGGGATGCCTGTGGCGTGAAGTCAGCGTTTCTGCCGGGCTCTGTGGTATGAAGGCTGCTTGCTCACCTAGACATACACACAATAAGATTAGAGTACAAGCCAGTATCTGTGTCCACCATCTTGTCTGTGTGTTGACAGAGCAAACACACACAATCTGCTGCTGCTTTTCTGTGTGTGTTTGTGCTGCATTCACTGTCACTTTAAAGAAAAGATCATGTACACTCAGATTTTGCTTATCAAATGTTCAGTTCAAGTAATTAAAGTTCCAAATAACTCAGTTCACATCTGTCTGTGATCAGCTGCTACTACTGGAGGAGGAGAAGCCACAACGGATCAACATTAACATATAAAAAAAAAACAAAACAAAGAATCAGACAAATAGGAATCTGTCTTAGAAAATGTCAGATAATATGCCCTAAAATGTTCATGAAATAAATATTTTAGATGCCAGAAAATTTGCATTAAAACTGTCAGGAAAAATTGGTAAAACTCTCAAAAAATAGTCTTGCTCGAAAGATAAATTATCCATCCATCCATCCAGAAGAATAAAATAAAATATTAGGAAAATAATGCCAGAAAAAGTGGTTTAAAAATGTCAGTAAAATATTTAAAAATATTTGTGTAATGTCTGAAAAATGTTAAACAAATAAAAATAAGATCCATTAAAAAATGTTTAAAAATGTTCAAAAATTAGTGATATAATTTCCTAAAAATGTTCTAGAAAAGTTTTAAAAATTGCGGGGGAAAAAATCCTTAAAATGATAATTAAAA